>OLKM01002613.1:51085-53585 GCA_900291075.1 Melanogrammus aeglefinus | reverse complement strand
TGGTCTCCCGCACTCCTCGTCTCCTCTCCTTCCTCCTCCTCCTCCTCCTCCTCCTCCTCCTCCTCCTGCCTCCCTTCCCCTCCCCCCCTCTGAGGTCTACCTGACCTCTGATTAGTCGGTTTGGGTGAGATCCTGCCTTTGTCCGCCCTTCTACTTGGCGAGTGCATCATGTTCCAGCTGTTGGCAGCACCTGTCAAAAGCCCAGCTACCTGTAATAGGCTTAGCTTCCCCTTAAGCATCACAGATAGCTATCAAAGGCTCAATGTGTTACCTGTGATTTCAGAATGCCCAGCCAGACGTAAGCATCTGTTTGGTATAGGAGCATGAACCCTCACTGTTCTGATTGATTCTTGTGTTTTTTCCGGATGCTTGTTTTGCGAGCCATTATTGCGAAAATGTCAAAACGTGTAAAAAAAAAAGAAAGAAAGAAAAAGGTGTTAAACACACCCACACACAAAGGAATAAGAAACACATTTATATATGCACGTGTGCTTAAAATGTGCTGGCCTCCATTAGAAAGATAGTAGAGTCATCTAACACTCCCTGCATGGCCTGTATGTGTGTGTGTGAAACAGGGGGAGAGTTGAACGAGAGAGGGAGGTAGGTCTCTCTCTCTCTCTCTCTCTCTCTCTCTCTCTCTCTCTCTCTCTCTCTCTCTCTCTCTCTCTCTCTCTCTCTCTCTCTCTCCTTCTCTCCCTCACTCTCTCCCTCTCTCTCTCTCTATCTCTCTCTCTCTCTCTCTCTCTCTCTCTCTCTCTCTCTCTCTCTCTCTCTCTCTCTCTCTCTCTCTCTCTCTCTCTCTCTCTCTCTCTCTCTCTCTCTCTCTCTCTCTCTCTCTCTCTCTCTCTCTCTCTCTCTCTCTCTCTCTTCTCTCTCCTCTCTCTCTCTCTCTCTCTCTCTCTCTCTCTCCTCTCTCTCTCTCTCTCTCTCTCTCTCTCTCTCTCTCTCTTCTCTCTCTCTCCCTCTCTCTCTCTCTTCTCTCTCTCTCTCTCTCTCTCTCTCTCTCTCTCTCTCTCTCTCTCTCTCTCTCTCTCTCTCTCTCTCTCTCTCTCTCTCTCTCACCCTCCCCCCCCCACACCCCAAGACAAATATCCATCAGTCTGGGCAGTCCGCTCTGTGGCGGTGCATCTTAACAGGCTTCCTGTCTGCCTCTCTCCGGAAGTGCAGGCCGCCTCATAAGGATTCTTTTGCGTGGGGAACACTCTCCATCTCACTCCATCCACTCCACTCTGCCTCGATCAATGCGGACTCTCTTGCGAACACTCTGGGGCCCGCTGTCCAAATGTTGGTACAGGCAGGCCGGATGCTGGCTGCGCAGGCTCCCCCCTCGCCAGCCGACCGACCTAGCACACTTCTGCTCTCCCCCAATCTCCCTTCTGCTCCCTCACTCCTCCTCTCATTATTCTCCCCCTCACTCCTCTTTTAACTCCACCACTGCAAAACCATCTCTCTTCAAAGCCACCGAATGTCGCCATGCCTTCTTGCTTCCTGCTGGATGGAAGACCAAAGTGTTCCAGGGTTCTTCCGTTATCATGCATTGTATATCATAAATCAAAGCCAACTGGGACTTCTCTCTGAGTATACTCAACCCAAAGAGGGCCCAACAGGCCTGGGCGTAGCGGTGGCAGCAGTCTTATGTCTGTGGGAGGTTCCGTGTGTCTGGCGGTCAAGGGACAGCGGGGGTGGCTAAAGAGCTAGCTCCTGATGAAGGGGATGGTGCTCGGGAGGGTGCTTGACCCTGACCCTGATGGTCAAGAGGTCACTGACCCCTGAAAGGGACATGCAGTTAGCATGTGATTAAGCCTTGAACATAACTGGTTTAACTGCTCAAGGCTAAGCCACAAACTATCCATGAAATACTGGATCATTTATTAATTGGAATCATTAGGGCAACTGAAGCGGTAAACTGAACTATTTTAGATGATTATGAACCTGAAATGAAATACTTTGTTGTGTTGTAGGAAAACTAAAAAGTGGAACAGTGCAAGGTCAAATGAAAATAATAGAATACTCATATACCCATGATGCCCAGCCTCTACGCTACACTTCTGGTTCTTCCAGGCAGTAGTAGTAGTACTGTAGTAGAAGGCTGACCACCAGCACAGTGGCGCAGTGCTACAGGGTTATGGGGGATTATTTAGATTTTTACATGGGAAAATGGATAATCTCCTTTGGATCTGACCTTTTGGGCCGTGCTGGCCATATGTTGCCATGACGCCACACTCATTATGTTGGAGCAGAAACTGCATTTTGTGGTAAACTCTGCGGACACAGAAGACAGAAGAATCAAAACCATGATTATTATTGTTTTTTGTTCAATCTTTTGCTTCAAAGAAAATAACAACACCCGGTTCTCAGAAGATTAGCGCCAAATGCAATATACAAATCCTAGAGTGACATGACATAGCCGTATTTGTCCAAATGACTGCTGTATTGATTTTCATGTGATATTCTTTGTGGTCCTCCAACAAGAATCGAACCACAATTTAAAAAAGCTTTG
>OLKM01002613.1:38585-48585 GCA_900291075.1 Melanogrammus aeglefinus | reverse complement strand
TTTGGTGGGAAAACACCACGTCGGGGAAACCTCTGGTCAGAGGTAGAGCTGAACCGAGGCTTATCTTGTGGTCGGTGTGTAACTCACAGAGTTGTGGGCCCCCAGGTTTTGGAAGGGGGTGTAAAGGGGTGCATTAGCAGGCCATTTCTTGAGGCTCTGTGGCCAGGGAACAAGGTGTGTTTTGTTGTGTCTCCCAAAGTTGCAGGGTGTTAGCTAAAGCATAGCATTACAGCCCCCCCCTTCCCCTCTCTCCTTTTCTTTCGTTTTGGATTTACCCTCATGGTCCTCTTACTGACTCCGTCAATCAATCAATCAATCAACCAATATAAGCCTCCCAATTGGATTTCCATATGAATCCTGGAGTTGAATGTATGCTACCGTCTAGGCTCATGTACATTTCACCAACATCTACGGCTGTGGTAAGCTGGTTAAAGCGAGACCAGCAGGAAATGAGAGATCAATAATTTAGCTGTGGGACTTACATGTTACATGTGACATGTTCCATCCACTTTACAGCCAAACCGCCTATAGGGTTTACATAGAAAGACCACTAAGAGCAAACCATCATCTAGGGAGTAAAACATGATGAAAAAGAGATATAATAAACACATGTTGTTGAAGTTTCTTTAATAATAAAGTTGTAAATAGGGAGAAGAGTGATTCTGATGATCCAAACATGACTTCTTTTAAGTACCGTACTCCTAAAATATTCATTATCACTGGCTCATTTTGCTACCGACCATTCGGTATACCTCGCGTGTTGAACGAACAGTGTTGGACACAACCGACAGAGAGAGGGATAAAACCAATGCTGTGCAGCACACAAGTGACTAGATACAGCGTTGAATTGCATATAACATTTAAAAAATAACTATTCCTATTTCCACACACAGGGCCGGCATTGTGGCGTGGTCTTTTGTTATTTCCTTGCTCGTACCTCCTGTCAGCCAGATCCCTGTACAGGTAGGGGAACCACTTCTGCAGAGGAAGCCTGCCCCACTATATGCATCACTCAATGGTTGCCCCCCTCTATACTTCATGGCCTGGGGAACATAGGGTATTCCTGAGTCCATCCACACTGTCTAAACGTCAAGCCTAATACGTTTTTACTACCCTTCTTTATAACACTCCCTGTCAATCCCTCCTCCCCCTCCACCTCTCCCCAACGCCACGCATGTCTCTCGCTCTCCTCTCACTCATGCTGTCACTCAACCCCCCCACCCTCTGCCTATTTCGTTCAGCGCCCCCTCCACACACTGATGAATCCTATGATTCTCTAAATGTGATGTTTAAATTAAATCCTCCTGCCATCTGGGCAACAATTATTATTTAACAATTATTATTTATATTATTATTTTAGATTAGTTTGTCCCTTTTTGGTATTCATATATATTTATATTAGACTATTAACAATATAATAAAATGACGTAGGTCTCCCATAATCATTCAGGTAATCAATTTGTCTATAATAAATGGTGAATCGCAATGATCACAAGCAGAGAAATGTGAAAGGTATAGAGTAGGCCTACTAAAGTGAAAACGTCATGTTGTCCTGGCAACCGGATTTTCAGTTCTAAACCACCGAATGAGAGATTGCGTTTTCCATTGCTTCCATGTGTTGTTTCTTTCAAAATGAAAATAAATCAATTTCAAGAGGTGAAAATCACTAACGGTAAACGTTCGTGCAGCATACAGACAGAAAATCGGTTGCTATGGAAATGTGACGTCACACTTTAGTTCTCTATTGAGCGCACGCGTCGATCACTCGGCGAATTTAAGTGATAAAAAGTCACCGCAGTGCCTAAAAAAAAACGTCAACATTTGTTTCACTAGGACTCCTTTCACCTGCCCACCCCTCCTTCTCCTGCAAAAAATAGAATTAAAACTAATAATAAATAAAACGCTTGAGGCAGCGTTTTGAAAAGAGAAAACGTAAATGTTAGTACATGGTATAAAGATAATTATGAGCCTTTGATTGATATCCAGATTTTTTTTTGCGGGGACACATTCCTGTTCCCCACTTGTATTGGAGTGAACGGAGATATGATATCTACTTCCGGACCCCTTGAATCGAGGGACCCGTCCACAGCCCGCTAAAACAGCTGCAATACCAGGCTTGGCCGCTGACCACTGGTGGATTGCGGAAGTATGCACTGCTCCTGTTGGCCTGGTCCTAAGCCCCTGCGATGTCGTCGCCGCCCGCTGAATAGCTATTGATTAATGTCTGAGTGATTGTCCCACCTAATAAGCGACTAAATATAGCGATCGCTATGCCGACACTGCCGATTTTTCCCCCCCGCCCGCGCATCCCAGTCAACGCGTGGAACAGTCACTCCGTTGGCATGACAACACAACGGTGAACGGCTTTGCGAGCGAGGACGGAGCAGATTGTGTGGCGGTGTGCCCGGCGAAACTGGGAGAGGATGAAACGGGAGGGGGGGAGGGAGAGAGGAGGGGAGCGGTGGTGGTTTGGAGGGAGTTTAATTAAAGCAAAAAAAAAAAAAAAGACTGTCGTTAGCGATACTGAAAGCCGCATCACTCGTCTTTTCCATCCCTTTCTTTTCCCGCTCCATCACTGTGTTTGGAATAAACCATGGCCTGGCCCCGGTGGGAATAGTCCTATCTTGGTTGCATGCGTCATAAGAGGAAGCTGGATAAGGGAATTCCTGCCAGGATCACTCCTTTTTTCCCTGTTCTTTCTTCTATTTTTAGCGTGACTATAACAAGAGAAGGGTAGTGATGTGACGTGAGAGTCCACAGTGCCATGCTCATCAGTAATCCGGCATCTGCCCGTTTAAGCTTACAAACTCCTCATGCTCTTTCAAGATGTGTTGCATAAATATATGATGGAGAACTTTTTGCACAGCATCCATGTGTCCTATGTGAGCCTTAACACGTTCAGCAGGATTTTTTAGTTAGTCATGATAGCTGTATTGTTTGCGCGTGCGGGTTCCTGACATTATATAACAGGGAAGGGGACACAGTTCATCTCCTCATTGGCTTAAAGTTTTCATTACTTCAATTAGGGGGCGTTTATTTTATTGGTAAGCTTTGGACACAAATACACAGATTTGTTTGTTTGTTGTTCAAGACAGCGTAGACAAGCTCACAAGGGGAGGCAGTAAGAAATATTGAATCGTAACACTCTAAAACTGTAAACTTCCTAAAGACATCATCAGCACATCGACGCAGCAGCAGACAGATTTGGTGCCATCGCACGTTTACCACATCACGTCAGGGTGTAAACTCACAAGGTGTAAACACTCCTTAATACTATAGTGTGTCTGCGAGGCGCAAAACATATGGAGACAGGAAAAGGTTTTTTTGAATGTAAAATATTGGTACAACTATGCATGCAATCCTATTAGCTTAGGACTTATTTTACAAATGTTACCATGTCTCATTCTCCTCTACCCAAAGCCGGACATGAGGGACTCTGGGATCCATTGTGTTCCATGCTATGGTATGGGAGACTGAGAACCTGTCATATCATGCTAATGAGCTCTATCTGTGTAGTTACCTGTATAGTTAGCGTCCTTAATATTTGGATGCCATCGGTTGGAAGGCGGCACCTTTTCTCTTGCATGGAGTGAGAAGTGTGTGTGGAGTGACGGCTTGTCTGATTGGACGTTGGGGCTGGGTGAGGGAGAGTGCACAGGTTAAACCAGCCATCACCAGACACACTCAGGGAGATCTCCTGAACGGCAGCACGGAGCACCCGGCCATATATCGTAATCAGCAAACGTTACTGTAAAACCGGCTTCAACGCCACCGCCATCATCACCCCTTTGTCTCGAGGAGCCCGCGAGTTGGAGTGTGCTAACATTGCTATATATGGCTTTTTTTTTAAAAAGACTTAGAAGTGCTTCTACTTTTTGAACGTTTCATTGTCTGAAACGCTAAATTTAGAAAAAAAAACATCATAGTTCAGCACTGGCCGTATCCCTTCGGTAATGTCGATGAGTTGTTGATGAGTGGCAGAGGTCTTTCTTATAATAGTATATTATTTATTTGCTGTGTTAGTGTGGGGGTCTTTTCTTTCTTCTAGTGGTGAGAAGCTCAGTGACATTTCAACACTGGCCTTCCCCGAGAACAACAGGCGTGGCCCCACAGCCAGGGGTCAATCCAGACCCACGATGAATCACGCTTCAACGAGAAATGATTTGTTAGCATGAGGCCAGTTGAGTCCACTCCCTCTCCATTGTCCGTCCACAACACCGGGAATTGACTCAAACTCAACAAGCTTCTTATTGTTATGAGTGTGCTGGTGAAAGGAATATGGCGCCTCCTTCTCCTGGTTGGGTTCTTGCGGTTGCTTGGTAACAACCGGACCCGACGCCGTGGTCTGGTTACGGGCGTGAGGCGGGAAATGAAGGGGGAACCAGACGATGTAAATGGGGTCTGTTCTTTATTAGTCTGTGATTTATTCTGTCTTCTTCGGAAGGGAATCAGGACCCCCCCCAACCCCCTGCTGTGCCTAATCACATCTTTCCCCTCCTCGCTTCACATCAGGCATGTGTTTCACCCTCAGTCTATTTTTGACTCGAGGAATGCATTATTCCCTGCGGGTATGATAATATGTGTTTGTGTGCGTGTGTTTGTGTTTGTGTGTGTGTGGTGTGTGTGTGTTTGTTAGCAGGAAAAGATATTGCCCACTGTAAACAGATGACAGCAGATGACAACCTGCCAGAAGTGTCCTCTAGCCCGTATGTCTGCCTACAGACATCTTTGAGCAAGAAAGTCTACCTGCTCTATCTCAGAAATGTTGTGCATTGGATGAAAGCGTCTGGCTGTGTGAGCCAAACTAATCTAGGACAAAACAACAGCCAAACAAAACACCCAACGTGAAGGGAAGTGAGCGACGAACTGAGAGCATGGAGCTTCACATGGCAGGTGCCAACCCTGCAGCACATCAACAGCTGCCTGTAATATAATTATATCATATATAATTATATAATATATAATTAAACGGGAGGAGAACAACGCAGTCTGTCACGATGGAAAGCACTATCATTCCTTCCCTCCGAACGAGATGGGCTGTTTGAACATGAACACACACACACACACACACACACACACACACACACACACACACACACACACACACACACACACACACACACACACACACACACACACACACACACACACACACACACACACACACACACACACACACAGATGCACACACACACACACACACACACACACACACACGCACACCCAAATATACTGCACACACATACAATGAACATGTCTTGGTTTCCTCGTGTCTATCCCTTTCCACGGTGTCGGCCTCTCTCTCTCTCGTGCACCGTTTCATGAACTGTCTTTCTCGCGTTGCCATGGTGATGCGGGATGGCAGCATTGAGCAGCAAACTAGTCAGAGTAGGGGGGCCCTCACTCTCTGTGGTTGACTTCAGGCTATGTTGCTTCACACCCCACATCACCATGGCTGCATACAACCATGCTGCAATGGAGCCTGAATGTGGTTTAGGTTGGATACCTCACCTGCGGTTCCATCGTCACATTGGCTCTGACGCTTCTGTGTGTGTATCTGGGATCAGCTCTGAATGCATCCATCGCTCAGTCTGGTGACTTCGTGGGAAGACATTTCGTTTTCTATTTGCGTGCGGTAATTATGTGTATTATTATGTAATATGCCATCAGAAGGAAAAGAATAATACAAGCCTGCAATGGTTTTCACCGTCGTGCTGTTTTTCGTTAAGGAGCACAGAGTGAGAGCCATATAATATGTTCTCCAGTGAGTGGTAGTGCTTACCTGAACCCTGGACTGAATTCAGCCCCCTTCTCGCCGTCGTTCATAAGAGACTTGCGTAACGTCTGGGTGATGAGACTTGTGCAATCGGGATGAGAATGCTTTCCCCGTCGCGTTCTCCTTCGTTCTTTATTTTACTCATACCTTCACCCCTGTCTTTCCTCGTCTCATTATAAACTCATCATCCCTCTCCTTCCTCCATCCCTGTCCCTGCCAATCCATCTGTCACACTGTGTTATATATATACTTACCGGATTCTCTCTCTCTCTGTCTCTCTCTGTCTCTCTCCGTCTCCGTCTTGGTCGGTTTCCCGCTGCAGTGTGACAATGCCAAGGGCTTGAGGGCCTTCTTCGACGCCATATGCTATGGCCCCAAACACCTGATGATCTTCGGAGGGGTCTGTCCGTCCGTCACGTCCATCATCGCAGAATCCCTGGAGGGCTGGAACCTGGTGCAGGTAGGAGCCGTGTGTGTGTGTGTGTGTGTGTGTGTGTGTGTGTGTGTGTGTGTGTGTGTGTGTGTGTGTGTGTGTGTGTGTGTGTGTGTGTGTGTGTGTGTGTGTGTGTGTGTGTGTGTGTGTGTGTGCGTGTGCTGCGTGCGTGCGTGCGTGCGTGCGTGCGTGCGTGCGTGCGTGTGTGCGTGTGTGCGTGCTTGTTTGCGTGCGTGCGTGTGTGTGTGTGTGTGTGTTGATGTGTGTGCCTTAATGTCTAAAACTAGATTTCCCCTGTTCTACCACTGGCAGAACACAGCCCATTGGCTAAGTTAGAGGGGTATTCTCGACCCTTTAGCTGTGTGGTGATGGCAGCTAGGTGGCAGGATTTCAGAGGTCATAGTCTCGTAGATTAATCCTTTATTAACCTTGCCAGGGTGCCTCCCTAATTGGCTCTGCCCTTATCCGAGCAAACCTCTCCTGTGTGAGTTACAATCTCAGACAAAGTCAGAGAGTCACATTCACTTTTCGGACAGCGGCCTCAGAAATGACAGTGATAAGGAAAACGAGAAGAGAAATAGTTTGTGTCATTGAGAATCCTCGGCCCAGGTTCAATAAACAGGGCTTGGTTGAGCCATAGCAACAGAAATTAATATAATTTTAAAGATGTAAAAAAAAATAAGGAATACGACTAAGGAGAAAAGAATGTCCTCTGCGTCCTTGTTTCCTACGAGTGATTGATAGATCACACACTTCACATCGCCTGTCTGCTATCTTGTTGCCATTCACCGACCCTCCGAATCAAGGCACCCATCAGGACGGTATCCCTTCAGAACGTTGGAATCCCAACCGCCCAAAGTACCTGTACCAGAATACCAACTCCCCTATCTACCCGGTGAACTCCTCACCTTCCTTTGAAGCGCCACGCGCAATTTATTCAGACCTCATCGTGTTGTCTTCCAGAGACGAGGGTGTAGGAGGAAAGCCCACACTCTCTGAAGAACACTTTTCCATTTTGCTGCACGCACATAAAGGTTATCGCGAGATAAGCAGACTTGTGTTCGGAGGAAGAAGAGATAGCATAATTCGAGAGGCCACGTTTCAGAGAAGATTGTAACATATTTAGAGGCTTTTTTCTCTTCCTCCTTTGACAGCGACGACGGTGAATCGTCTGCTTTTGATGTTTCGTGTTTGGGCAAATTCTGTTGTCAGGTTATGTATACGTGTGGGTGTTTCTGTGTGTGTGTGTGGTGTGTGTGTGTGAGTGTGTGTGTGTGTGTGTGAGTGTGAGTGTGTGTGTGTGTGTGTGTGTGTGTGTGTGTGTGTGTGTGTGTGTGTGTGTGTGTGTGTGTGTGTGTGTGTGTGTGTGTGTGTGTGTGTGTGTGTGTGTGTGTGTGTGTGTGTGTGTGTGTGTGTGTGTGTGTGTGTGTGTGTGTTGTGTGTGTGTGGTGTGTGTGTGTGTGTGTTGTGTGTGTGTGTGTATGTGTGTGTGTGTGTGTGTGTGTGTGTGGTGTGTTGTGTTGTGTGTGTGTGTGTGTGGTGTGTGTGTGTGTGTGTGTGTGTGTGTGTGTGTGTGTTGTGTGTGTGTGTGTGTGTGTGTGTGTGTGTGTGTGTGTGTGTGTTGTGTGTGTGTGTGTGTGTGTGTGTGTGTGTGTGTGTGTTGTGTGTGTGTGTGTGTGTGTGTGTGTGTGTGTGTGTGTGTGTGTGTGTGTGTGTGTGTGTGTGTAGGTGTGTGTGTGTGTGTGTGCGTGTGTGTGTGTTGTGTGTGTGTATGTGTGTGTGTGTGTGTATGTGTGTGTGTGTGTGTATGTGTGTGTTTGTGTGTGTGTGTATGTGTGTGTTGTGTGTGTGTGTGTGTGTGTGTGTGTATGTGTGTGTGTGTGTGTGTGTGTGTGTTTTGTGTATGTGTGGTGTGTGTGTGTGTGTGTGTGTGTGGTGTGTGTGTGTGTGTGTGTGTGGTGTGTGTGTGTGTGTGTGTGTGTGTGTATGTGTGTGTTTGTGTGTTGTGTGTGTGTGTGGTGTGTGTGTGTGTGTGTGTGTGTGTGTGTGTGTGTGTGTGTGTGTGTGTGTGTTCATTCATACGCGAGTGTGCCGGCTGTGTGGCGCTCGCCGCGGCGCTCCGTCTGCGTCGGCCGGCCGGCGGAGAGTGCTTACCTGTGAAGAGCAGCAGCCTTCTTCTGCTCTGCCGAACACTCTTGTCTTGGTGCTCAGTGTTCCCTGAGGCTCTGCGGCTTACCAACCGACCACTTATTAGCACCCACACACACACACACACACACGCACACACTCTCAACATCCCCCTCCCCCTATTCTACTCACACGTCTGTCTTACCCCATCGGGGTGGGTGACAGGATCGTCTAGCAGCAGCTGGGGGTGTTTAAGCTCCCAGACCAGCAGAAAGGTCATGGGTACGTCACCCCGGTGTCTACTGGGCCGCCCAGAGCCCCCTACCTGCTCCTTCTGGTATCGCATCGAAAGCATTCAACGACCAGAGTCGAAAACAAATTAATCACTCCTTAAGAGTCCCTCCAGGGAACGATCTGCACAGTGACTGATGGCCAATGACCAGGAACTCAACACAAACGTTCCTCTGTCCAAACAAGCGGTCCATCCGCTGTAAATTTTACATGGTTGGTGTACCTGCCACAACTGTCGGTCCAAGCAACTAATTAGTGTCTAATTAAAGATCGTTGAAATGTAATTTGCCCCCTAGTCGAGTGAACTATCAGGCAAACGAGGAAATGCGCTGCCAGGTCTTCAGAGGTCTTAAATTCAAACGTTGTAGTTGATGTGGAAAAAAGACTACAATTAAAATGGACATGTGCATTATCAATATAACACAGAGTCCAAAAACAAGGCCCGATAAAGTAGGCACAAAGAGAACCTGGACCACGGTCCGAAACCGACCCGACAGGAAAATAGGAAACGTAGATCTAGCTTCCTACGGTGCAGTTTAGACACGACGCTTGTAGCTTGTTATTTGAGGACACAGGCAGTCTTTATGAAGCTTGCTTTGGATCTTGGTTCCTCATTAGAATGAAAATGTATGAGTCATCTCCTGCCCGGTATGTGTGCACTGTGTGCTGACGACAGTGTGCTCCTAGAACAATGAGTCTGTCGTGAGTTCTTTGCTTTTTTGGCCGTTTGTCTCAGAAATATGGTGATTAACCTGGCCAACTCCAAACTCCATGCAAGCACGCCAGGAATAGGATGCACCCAACTCTCTCCCACTGTTGTTCACTGGAGGATGGCTTTAATAGTCACTTCTTTATTTGCTCTGTTTGATGCTTACTGGTGTGACTTCAGGACTGTTTCACAAAACTGTGCACGTCCACACACGTATAGTGTGGATGAGTCTCAGACTTGTTTTGGAATAGCTTTCATGAAGAGTTAGTTCATTAAGAGTTAGGTTTCATTTTACTTTTTTTCTATTTTGGGGCCTAAGCCATTCAGCCTCCTGCTGGGGCCGAGGACTTTCATTGGCTCAAAGTTGAGTTTGTTTCTGTGTGTACGCGCATGTGTGTGTGTGTGTGAATGCATTTGTGTGTGCGCATGCGTTTCCTTCCCAGGCACAATGCCTTTCTGCTAAAGCTGCAGTGTCACTGCAGAATAGAGGATGTGGGTACAACCTGGCCTAGTGTCACATCCTCTATTATGCAGAGAGAGAGAGAGAGAGAGAGAGAGAGAGAGAGAGAGAGAGAGAGAGAGAGAGAGAGAGAGAGAGAGAGAGAGAGAGAGAGAGAGAGAGAGAGAGAGAGAGAGAGAGACAGAGAGAGAGACAGAGAGAGAC
>OLKM01002613.1:31085-33585 GCA_900291075.1 Melanogrammus aeglefinus | reverse complement strand
GCCATAACAAACTTGTGAAGACCGTAGGGTGTTTTTATGTTATATACTGTATTTGTTTATGCGGCCCCAAAATCTCTCTCTCTCGGTCTCTTTTGGAGTTTGTCAGCTTTGATATTGCTTATTTAGGTCATCGTGTCTCCTTTGAAGCACTAAGGGTAGACATCTTTTAATAATGTGGGTAGGGGAGAAAACTTTCAAAAGGGAATTTGGTTGGGCGATCTATCTTTATTTGTCTCTAACTGTCTGTCTTTCTGTCTGTCCATCTGTCCAGCTATTGAATAGATATGGAATGAATCTCACACATTTTGATCATTCAAAAGACTGCAGAAGTCTGCAAAAGACTCAAGACTCACCTGTTCAGAGTTCACCTTGACTAGGCATAGCCAGCCCGTCCCAACCCTCCTACTTATTGTTTGTTGTATGTCCTAGCACTAAATGTACAAACTTATTGTATGTCATACTTAGTTATAGTACTTAGATCTGTAGCATCTTATCCTAGCTATCTTCGTTGTATACAGGAAATGGGTTAATCTTGCCATAGATAGAGCTTGGCACTTGGTTCTATAAACATCCTTACTGTACCGAAAGCAATATATTTTTTCACATTCTTCTGACAAATGTACTTATGTAAATCACTTTGGATAAAAGCGTCTGCTAAATGCCCTGAATGTAAATGTAAATATAATAAGAAGTTAGTTTCTGGTTCTCCATTGTCACTGTCAGTTCCTTGCGGACAGGGACAGAAAGGGACAGACAGAGAGGAAGGGAGAACATGAAGAGAGGCAAAGACAAACAAACAAACAGCAGCAGACAAGGCAGTCGGGTCGATGGCAGACAACGTAACCGACGTGCACAAGATAAACAGACCAGGATATATAGAGAACACGCGTCTCTCTTCCGGCCTGGGAGAGATCATTCCGAGAAGCCAGAGGTTGCTAGCATCTCTTTGCTCCGGACAAGCGAATAAGTCTCTTACTCTTAGGTCACGCTCGGAGGACGGCTCTCGCTCCTGACAGTGTGACATACACGATATGTTTCTTCTTCTACTGCTAATGGAAACACAGCTTGTGCCTCTGGCGGGTGGAATTGAAGTTGCTCAGCGCTGCTGCCTGTGGCTGGAAGAGAAAACAGAACAATGGGATTCCTCAATCTCAAGATCTGAAAGTGCTTCGAGCATGGAAAGTGAAATACATGTGATCGCAGTCATGAATAAGCATGTCCATTGATCCATGGATATTAATACGGCTGACTTCTTGTGTATTTGCGTATGTATGGGCTATACCTATTTAAGTAGTCAGGTGTTGAAATACTCTCAGACCACCGCGTTACCACGCGAATTCCACCGGTTGTCAACAACGGTTGTTTTGAACACAACACAATCCTCTCTGAAGGCCTGAAAGGACCTCTGAATGCTCCATATGAAGACCCGGGCAGGCTCGTATGCATGCAGCAGGCATCAGTGCATTGGATATCAAAGAGGCGGGCTGCTCTGAGCGGCTCCATTACGAGCCATTAGAGGCCAGAACGCTCCTCGGCCAGAGTGGAGCTACCGAGGATCAATAGAAGACAGTTTAACTGTCTGACACGGCTCACTAATATCTGAAACATAAACTCTGCCACCCGGAATGAGAGAGAGAGAGAGAGAGAGAGAGAGAGAGAGAGAGAGAGAGAGAGAGAGAGAGAGAAGAGAGAGAGAAGAGAGAGAGAGAGAGAGAGAGTGAGAGAGAGAGAGAGAGAGAGAGAGAGAGAGAGAGAGAGAGAGAGAGAGAGAGAGAGAGAGAGAGAGAGAGAGAGAGAGAGAGAGAGAGAGAGAGAGAGAGAGAGAGAGAGAGAGAGAGAGAGAGAGAGAAGAGATGAAGAGTGCGTGGGCTGGAGTCAAACGCAATGGAAAGGCAAACCCGCCAGCCAATACCCCCTCGCCCTCCCCCCCTCTGACTCTTGGCCTTGAAAACCCCCAACCCTCCCCGATGGACATACACACACACAGCAGTTATCGTGCAGTAGCTTCACATGAGCCATATGGTAGTATGCAGTCACAAACACACAAACAGACAAACGGACACGCACACACACACACACACACACACACACACACACACACACACACACACACACACACACACACACACACACACACACACACACACACACACACACACACGCACGCACGCACGCACGCACGCACGCACGCACGCACGCACGAGCGGGAGACTGGCAACTGGAGGTTGCTAGTTCAATCCCCGGTCTGGAGAGAGACGCAGTCAGAGAATGTCCCGAGAAAAACACCGCTCCCGACGCTTCCTGGAGACTGGCTGTTACCCCCCTGCGCGGTCGATTCCGCCGTCGGTGTGTGAATGGGTGAATGTTGTGAGTGGCCACTGTGAATGAAGTGTATATGATCTAATTACCAACACATTTTATTTTTTTTTAGAGTCGTATACGGTATAGATATAGTATAAAGCAGCCAAGAATAGACAAAACAAAAAAGCACACTTAGCAA
>OLKM01002613.1:9311-23740 GCA_900291075.1 Melanogrammus aeglefinus | reverse complement strand
GAGAGAGAGAGAGAGAGAGGAGAGAGAAGAGAGAGAGAAGAGAGAGAGAGAGAGAGAGAGAGAAGCGAGAGGAGAGAGAGAGAGAGAGTAGGAGAAGAGAGAGAAGAGAGAGAGAAGAGAAGAGAAGAGAGAGAGAGAGACAGAGAGAGGGGAGAGAGAGAGAGAGAGAGAGAGAGAGAGAGAGAGAGAGAGGGAGAGAGAGAGAGAGAGGAGAGAGAGAGAGAGAGAGAGAGAGAGAGAGAGAGAAGAGAGAGAGAGAGAGAGAGAGAGAGAGAGAGAGAGAGAGAGAGAGAGAGAGAGAGAGAGAGAGAGAGAGAGAGAGAGAGAGAGAGAGAGAGAGGAGAGAGAGAGAGAGAGAGAGAGAGAGAGAGAGAGAGAGAGAGAGAGAGAGAGAGAGAGAGAGAGAGAGAGAGAGAGAGAGAGAGCAGAGAGAGAGAGAGAGAGAGAGAGAGAGAGAGAGAGAGAAATTAAGAAGAGACCATGGTAGTGCTAGGTGGTAGTAGACCAGTGGATACATGCACAGTCCAGTATTGTCATGTCCAAATAAACTCTTTTACATTTCAGCATGTGTTTTGGGGACCGATCTGATCCTAACAACACATTTGTCTCGCTCAGAACTCATTGCAGCGTTTGCCCCGGTTTCCAGTCAAGGGAAAACTGTGATTCCACGGCTGATTGGTTGGCACAAACCCCAGCCAGTTCATTGATCTTCAGCTGAAGGAGCTCTTCGTCCAACGACTCCTGTCTGGGCTGCTGCAAATTAGCTGCAAATTAGCCGGACTCTGTTCATTGTCACATGCACGTTTGGATCAGTCAATGCTAGGGAAAGTGTTTATTGCTCTTGGTCAATGTCACATTCCATCTTTTCCTTTTAAACCCAGGTGTAATTCTATTAGTTTGTTAATATATTCAACTGCTCGCTTTCCGAGAGAAGAACATCACGAGTATTAATTTGTGGTATTAGTGATGGTGACGATTACAGTGATGGAGTGAAATAAAGGAAGGATTGTCACAACAATAGCTGATGAGTCATCTTTAGCATCGGCCTTATCCACGACAGAGGCCATTTATATACTAATGTATCGTATATATAAATATAAACACATATTTATACCCATATCACAGCAGCGTATCTGATGGTCTTAGACACATAATCTCCCTCCTCGGGGGCTGCTATCTGTCTTGCTGCCGCCCCCTCCTGTTTGGGGGTCCCGGGCGCAGCAGCACTGATCCAGCGGGGACACGCCGCAGGATAATTACAGTCTGGAGGGGAAGGTGTGTACGAGATGGGCACCTTGACGCAAGTGACCTTGGGTCTCCTCTCCTCACTCCCTCGTTCCTATGAGCACTCTCTCTCTCTCTCCCTCGCTCTCTCTCTCTCTCCCTCTCTCCCTCTCTCTCTCTCTCTCTCTCTCTCTCTCTCTCTCTCTCTCTCTCTCTCTCTCTCTCTCTCTCTCTCTCTCTCTCTCTCTCTCTCTCTCTCTCTCTCTCTCTCTCCTTTCTCTCTCTCTCTCTCTCTCTCTCTCTCTCTCTCTCTCTCTCTCTCTCTCTCTCTCTCTCTCTCTCTCTCTCTCTCTCTCTCTCTCTCTCACTCTCTCTATACACTTTTTCTCTCACTCCTTTCTCTTTCTTTCTCTTGCTTGCTCTCGCTGTCTCTCGCTCTCTCCCCCTCTCTCTCTCTTAGTCTCTCTCACACTCAGTTTATTGCTTCCTCTTTCTCTCTCGTTCTCTCTCTTTCTCTCTCTCCCCATCTCTCTCTCTGATTCAGTTTGAACTCTGTGTACAGTTAAACCTTGGCTAGTGATGATGGGCTCGTAAAGAGGTTGCAAGATGAAGCAAAAGCATTTGAACTATTAAATATACAGACACTAACTCGTACCAACGGTTGGTGGTGGTGGTGGTGATGGCCACGCTGAAGGGAATTGAGAGACACACACGCACGCGGTGCTATGATGAACGACGAGCTGTCCGGGCTATAGCCCACCTTCAGTGCCATTGTGTTTATTGATATTCTGTTCAAAGTGTTATTACAGCCTCGGGCTAAAGCTAGAGCACTTTAATATGTTTTTTTCTTTTTTTAAACGATACAAACTCATCTTAGTATTTTACCATTCAGGTTTTACAGCCCTGGTCGTTTATGGAGGCGAATATTACCCAACGTTCCCTCTGTCTAATGAGGGGATCTGAACATGTGTTGAGGCCCCGGATGAACCCAGAAAGTTCCTCCTGCTCTTCAGGGCTAGCACTTGTGGTCGCCGCGTTTCGGCGGCTCTGTCGCGGACACGGGCGAACCCACACAGCGTCGTCCCCCCCCCAACACGCCGGCGGCTACGATGCGAGGGACATACGGAATGAGACGAGATGCGTGAATGACCCCTGAAATGAGGATGTCACGCCTGCAATCAAAATCAATAAAAAATGAATCATAAAGTCAGAGCATTTCTGACTGCGCTCACAGCAACCCTCTCGTCATGGCAACGCATGGGCCAATCAAAGTGAACCTTTGACCAAAGCACTTTTGGAGCGGGTCCACCATGGAGGGCCGAGGTTGCTTGAGGGAGGTCGCCGGGGACGATGGGCGCGTGGACACCGACGCCGGCCTCTCATACAGCAGCATGCCGGGCGGATTTTCCTTTCTTTTCCTCTTTCCTTTTTTCCTCAGACTTTCTCTGAGGCAGCGCCATGTCTGAGTCCCTAATGGAATTAGATGTGTGCGGCTCAGACAGGCGGCTGAACCCTGTCATGTTTTTAATAATAACCCAGAATACACTGCTACGGCAAACACTCAGGTGGTTTGTGGTTAAATATTTCATCTGTGCAATCTTCCCTTACGGGCAGGACTGTGTCACGGTGGAACAACATTGGACAGTGGATCTCAGTGGCAGAGTGGTCCAATAGAGGGGGGGGGGAGTGAGAGGGAGGAGGAGAGAGAGAAGGAGGAAGCCGGGGAGAGAGAGGAGAGAGAGGGGGAGAGAGAGAGAGAGAGAGAGAGAGAGAGAGAGAGAGAGAGAGAGAGAGAAAGAGAGAGAGTGAGAGAGAATTAGAGAGCGAGAGAGAGAGAGAGTGAGAGAGAATTAGAGAGCGAGAGAGAGAATGAGAGGAAAGGGAGAGAAAGCTAATAGCATGTCTCACATTGAGGGACCTTGGTCCGTGTGTGTGTGTGTGTGTGTGTGTGTGTGTGTGTGTGTGTGTGTGTGTGTGTGTGTGTGTGTGTGTGTGTGTGTGTGTTGTGTGTGTGTGTGTGTGTGTGTGTGTCTCAGGAGATGAGATGCTGATATGTACGTAAGAGAGAGAGTGGGGGAGAGAGAGAGAGAGAGAGGGAGGCAGATGTTGACGCCCCAGTCCCGTTAACACCGGGGGGGGGGGGGTCATGGCTAGACTATAAGAGACAGCAGTGGATGTGTGGGTGTGTGGAGGGGTTAGGGGACGTGTGTGTGGGAGGACGGGGCCTGGATTGACAGAAGGGGCCAATGTAACGGATGTTTATGAGTGGTTGGCAGACGTTGTCCTGCTCAACCACTCCTTCAAAGCCCTGACATTTCTCTTTAAATAACGGACGCCAATAGAATGAACGGGCAGATTATCCTGTCCCAAAGTGCTGGTTATACCCTTAAACGTTGTTGTCACTCAAGGGGGCTCAGACACCAAAGTGATCGGGCCTAACGTTCGATTCAACCTCTTCTGGTTACCCGACTGGTTGATGTGTCGGGCGGTGGGTCCTGTTGTTGGTCGCTGTCAGCTGCGAGTGGCGGGCATCCAGGGGGTTGAAGTGCAGTGTCGAGAAGGACATCGGGCCCTCGTTCAAATCTGGTCATCATCGCTTTTTTGCCGTGTAAAGGATATCACCCATTCATCTCCACAGAGTCACAGTCGGTCCTTTTGTCTTCTTTCAACCAGCTCCCGTTCATTATTGTCTGTGTGTCTTCATTCACGCCGGAATAATGTCACATCTTGTCTGCGTTCATTGCCTACTTTCACAGGAGATAGATGAGACTAAAATGATGGGCTGTGTGGTTGATCCATAGTTCTCTTGGCGGAGAGAGCGAGAGGAACAGTGAGACATCACAAATGGGTCAGGGATTTCATGAGGGGCGTTGTCTGCTCACACTCTCTTTGTCATTTACTTAAGTGCTCTTTGCACAACCAGTTATGTCTCTCACTGTCTCACTGTCCCTCCCCTCCCCTCCCCCCACTCTCTCCCTCTCCCTGTCACTTTCTTATTTTTGTTATTCCGTCTGTACTTGTACTTGTTCCCTATGTACCAGCATTTTGAAACTTAAAAGTGAACATTTTGTGTATGCCGTGACGGAGCAAAAAACCTGAGTGGGGGCCCTCAAGTTGCATGAGCACACTGAAGGGGGACTGACCTTGGGGCCTCCCCCTGGTGGGCTCCAGCAGATGATAAAGCCTACATATGAATGTGTGCGAATGTGTACGTGCTTGATAATGAATGTGTGTGTGTGTGTCAATGTGTGTGTGTGCGCACGTGTATCTTTGTGTGTTTGTTTGCGTGTGTTTGTGATGCATCCACTTGAGAGTGGATGCATACACTTGAATAAGTGTGTGTGTGTGTGTGTGTGTGTGTATGCTTGTTTGTGTGTGTGTAAGTGTGTGTGTGCGCATCCCCCTGCAACACCCTGCTAGGCACGCTGCAGGTAGGTGAATCCAGCCCCCGCCCTCACCCCTCACCCCCCATCCATCACTCCGCACCACGCTGGGCGGGGGGCTGCCACAGAGATGGAAGGGAGGGGAGGATTTATGGCTAAATAAAATATCGTACGGGCCGAGGACGTGCTCTGTGTGTGTGTGTGTGTGTGTGTGTGTGTGTGTGTGTGTGTGTGTGTGTGTGTGTGTGTGTGTGTGTGTGTGTGTGTGTGTGTGTGTGTGTGTGTGAGTGTGTGTGTGTGTGTGTGTGTGTGTGTGTGTGTGTGTGTGTGTGTGTGTGAGTGAGAGAGGAGTGTGTGTGTGTGTGTGTGTGTGTGTGTGTGTGTGAGTGTGTGTGTGTGTGTGTGTGTGTGTGTGGTGTGTGTGTGTGTGTGTGTGTGTGAGTGTGTGTGTGTGTGTGGTGCGTGTGAGAGAGTGTGTGTGTGTGTGCGTGTGCGTGTGCGTGTGCGTGTGTGCGTGTGTGTGTGTGTGTGTGTGTGTGTGTCTGGATACTGCAGTGTTTGTGTGACTGCGTCAAAACTATACATTTCTCTTTTTTAGTTTTCATGAACGAATGCTATATGCAGTATCTCCATGCACTGGTGTTGTTATAACCTCACTGAAACAACAACTGCTGCACCCGTCCATTCATTACCTGCCTTACGTTACAGGCAGTCAGCTGGTCTGGTGAAACAGCCCGTCACTGTGCGTCTAAGGGAAGGTGTGTGTCATCCTGCACTGAAGCAGGTGGCTATTTATTCCTCTTAAGGAATGTACCATGCGGCTGTGTGCTGTGTGCTGACAGAACCAGGGCATACACACTAAAAGAGTCATGCACAAGTATGCAGGCAGAGAAAAACACACTCCGTGTGTGTAGGTGCGTGTGTGTCTGGTGTGTGTGTGTGTGTGTGTGTGCGTGCGTGTGTCTCTCTCGCTTTACCTCTCAATCACTCACACACAAATGCACATGCGTGTACACACACACACACACACACACACACACACACACACACACACACACACACACACACACACACACACACACACACACACACACACACACACACACACACACACACACACACACACACACACACACACACACATACTGGTATATTCTCATGTCACCCGTGTCTGACACCAAGCAGGTTTCTTCCCTGTCTTTTTTGTCACAAAGTCACTCTCGCTTAACATTACCTCCCCAGTCTACCGGCCACGACCCCTTTGACCTTCAAGTCATAAATCCACGTTGACTGGAACCTACCATTCCAGTTGGTATTCCAACGGTTTGAAAGATTCCAAAAAGAAAAAACAACAACAAACAGTTCTTTGTAGAGATGCTTTCGTACAGCGGGACGTCACAAGACAGAGAATGAGGAAAAAGCTATTTGCAAACAAGGTTCCTGAGTAGCAGTTGGCAGGAGGTTGGGGGGGGTGGCTCAGTGACGTCAGTCGAAGAGCGAAGTACATTCGCTTTCCTCTCCTTCCCTCTCTCCAGAGGAGCTGTCAGGCTCTATTGAAGGGAGGGGGTACACGATGGATGGGGTGGATGGATTGGAGGGTGAGGGTGCCATTTTCAGAGTAATATTTTCATAGGGCTTTGAATTCTTGTGCAGCTCACAAGTCCTTGTCAGTTGGTCAATTACGCGTTTCCGAATGGGATGTGTGCTCTTTTCTTAGCAAGGCTACAATTTGAGGTCCTTTCAAACACTGTCTGAGTCACATTAGGCTTGCAATTTTATATTCTGGTAACACTTTATACTAAGGTGCCATAATAAATAGCAAACTATTCATCACCTAACCCTTTGTTAATATTTGTTAATTGTTACTAAAACATCTATTTGGCATAAGTTGATTTTTTTTTTTCACTGACCACAGAGTGACGCTGGTTAGGGTTAGGGCTGTGTGTTATGGTTAGGGCTGTGTGTTAGGGTTAGGGCTGTGTGTTGGGGTTAGGGTTGTGTGTTAGGGTTATGCAAACAATTAATATTTAATTAATGATGAAAAAACTATTAACTCTTAGCCATAGGCGTCGATTATGCCGGGGACACGTCCCCACCAGATTTCGTCAAGCTTGATTTTGTCCCCACCACTTGTAAAAAAATAAAATAAAATCGAGTTGAATTATTATGGATTATTACACGGGTCTTCTCAATGCCGTGAAACGCTCCGTCCATTGCATGGGCTCTTCACAACATCCGGCTGTGAATTATATTTGATAATTCACCATTGCTAAGTATAATTGACCGCCGTCATGGAAAACAAAGGACTTTTTGCCTATAATGACGTCTCCGGTATCACTCCTCAAGGAGTCCGGTAACTTTTCATCCCCAGCGTCTTCGGTTGCTAAGCGACGTCAACGTCTTTGACGGACTATTTCTCTGCTGATCAACACTACGAATGCTGGTAACAAATAAATTGTAAAAAGACACCATGTGAAGTATTTTTTTCCTTTTGGCACGTAGCCGTGTAATAAACGGGATTACGGGATAATATATAAAACGTCACCGGTCATTATCGAAATTAAGCCCCTTCAGTGGGCAGCAGGACCCCGACGCGCAGCAAAGGTGTCTTATTCCGGTCGGGGCTTATTTTCCCGATAATGACCGGGGTTACACCGAATTCTGCGACCCACCGAAGTGTATGACCCCAAGGGGCGCTGTTGCACATTTTCTGCAACATGCACGAGTTTGAAGCGTAGACAGGCATGAAGTCGTTCACGTGCGGAAACATGCACGAGCTTAAAGCGTATCACGTCGCCCACCGGATTTCGTCAAGCTTGATTTTGTCCCCACCACTCGTAAAAAGTAATAAAATAAAATCGAGTTGAATTATCATTTACTTATTAAACGGCTCTTCCCAATTCCTGTGAAACGCTCCATTCACTTGCATGGGCTCTTCACAACATCCAGCTGTCAATTATTTGTTGTTACACGGCTCTTCTCAATACAGTTGAATGCTCTCACATCCACCATATTGACCGCTGTCAAGGAAAGTGTTTCTTTTGCCTCTGATTCCCGTCATCGGTATCACTCCGCAGTCCGGTACCTTATCAGCCCCAGCGCATTCGGTTGGAAAGCGACGTCAACGACCTTGGCGAACTATTTCTCCGCTGATCAACGATACGATGAAAACAAATACATTGGAAAAATACACACTGTGTGAAGTTATTTTTTCGATTTGGCAAGTAGCCATTACTAATAATACCAATACTCTTTGGCTGGGATGATGAGGCATCAGACAATCAAGTCATTTTAGCCTGAATGAATTTTAGCCTGAAAAAAGCACCAGGGCAGGTTGCTTGTACCATAGTATCAGAACGATAACCTGTTGAACTAAATGGATGTGTTAGGCTACACCACGGGATGCATCTGCAGACCACCGCCACATGAATAAAGGTAAGACTGATATTTATTGCCTAAGATTTGTTGGTGCTGTGGCGAGATCTTTTGGTGTTTTTTGTATTCAAGTGGTCGGCTGTTTTAACTTGCAATTGAGGAGTCAGTCTCTTGCTGACACAAAGTGACTTTTGGTCATTCTTGCTTTGCTTGAATTCTGTAATAATTGTGGGGGGTGCGTTTTGGTCAGAATGCCTGATGTGGGCTCGTGTTGATGGAGCGCGTGTTGTGAATTGAGAACAGATGTGATACAGCGTTCCCAGTGCAACAAATATATTTTTTCTTTTTCAATCTTGACGACTTTCGTAGTGCTGTGTGTAGCCACACGTTTGGCCCTTCTGAACTTAAACACGCAGTTAATTTCCTTTCCTAGCTCCTCTTGTTTATGTTGGTAGCCTAGCCATATCATGTCACGTTGTTGTCAACATTGGATACATGGAGCAGAACATTGGGTCATATGTCCGATGCTTTTTGGAAACGTTTTCTTCATAAAACGTGCCAGACAGATTTCGTATAAGTTTTATTCCTTAGTAATTAGCTACATGTGTATGCCGTCTTTCAGAACCTTTCATTAACCTTGCACTAAAGAGAGAGAAAAAAAGAGTGCATCCTCTGTTTTTTGTAACCAGGACTTCTGAAAATGTACTTCCGAATGCGTCTCTGTCCCCACCACATTTCAAACCAAACTGACGCCCATGCTCGTGGCAAATAAATATTTTAGTAACAATTAACAAATATTAACAAAGGGTTAGGTAATGACTAGTTTGCTCTTTATTATGGCACCTAATTATAAAGTGTTACCCATATTCTTTCTCATGTCACGTTTTTCCTAGTAGGCTACAACCTGCGTCTTCTTCAATCCCCGATACCAGTGTGTTGTTGTTTTTCCGGTAGTTGATGGATAGATATGCAGTCGCTTCCTTTGGTGTCTACATTGTTCTCACAGGTTCATTTAAAGCAGTCATCAGTGGCTTCCTGCTGACGCTCAGCTGATCGCCATGCTGAGGACTGCTTTATGGGTTTCATTTCTCTGCTTGGCTGCTATACTGCCGCAGACAGCAGACAATGAAACAATGGTAGAATCACTTGTCAACCAATAGTTCTCTCCAGGACAAAACATAGCAAACAAACACATTTTCTTGTAGTGTCCAAATACACAAAAAGTACACATCCAACCAAAAGGTGGGGGGTGGTTGAGGAGGAGTTGGGGGCGTTTGAGGAAGAGTTGGGTGGGGGGATTTAAATGGACTGCATCTATATAGCGCTTTTCTAACCATTTGGCAACCCCAAAGCCTTTACATATATTGCCTTCACATGTCACGGCTCACTCACGACACATTCACACACACGACGGCGGGAGTCAACCATGCAAGGCGACAGAGCCAACTCGTCGGGAGCAGTTAGGGTGAGGTGCCTTGCTCAAGGACACCTCAACACTCAACACTCGGAGCCGGGGATTGAACCAGTAACGTTGAGGTTACCAGCCAACCCGCTCTACCTCCTGAGCTACTGCCGGGATTGAGGAAGATTTGGGGGGGGGGGGGGGGATTGAGGAGGAGTTGGGGGGGAGTTTGAGGAAGAGTTGGCAGGGAGGGCTGGGATTGAGGACGAGTTGCTTGGGGGAGATGGAGGAAGAGTTGGTGGGGGGGGGTTGAAGAAGGATTGACAGTGATTGTGTGTGTCCGAGGTGGACCCAGTGTTTAAGACAAAGTCAATACAGCCACACGCAGCAATCAAAGCATGTCAGCGGGCACAGATGGCTGCGATCAATGGAGCACCTGGAGGGGTCTGCAGGAGCCGGCCGGCCCCCTCCAGATGAAAGGCTTTACGTCTCCAGAGGCCCCTGGAAGGGCTCTTGCTTGTTTCGGCCACTTGCTCCATCTCTCACCTCGCTCCCCCTCGCCCTCTCTCCTCCTCTGTCGGTGTCTCTCGCTCGCTCCTTCCGAATATCCATTGCTACCTCCCCCCGGTCCTTTGTTTATACTTTAACGAGAGAGAGAGAGAGAGAGAGAGAGAGAGAGAGAGAGAGAGAGAGAGAGAGAGAGAGAGAGAGAGAGAGAGAGAGAGAGAGAGAGAGGAGAGAGAGAGAGAGCGAGAGAGAGAGAGAGAGAGAGAGAGAGAGAGAGAGAGAGAGAGAGAGAGAGAGAGAGAGAGAGAGAGAGAGAGAGAGAGAGAGAGAGAGAGACACACAGAGAGAGACACACACAGAGAGACACACACAGAGAGACACACACAGAGAGACACACACAGAGAGACACACACAGAGAGACACACACAGAGAGAGAGAGAGACCAGTTCTCATAGCACGGATGTGAGCCGACACACACACAATCTTTTTTTTGATTATTTTGATTTATTTTCCTCTGGTGGCCATCAATCTTCCTTCTCCTGGGCATCCATGGACAGTTTCATATTTATTTCCATTTGCTCTCCACCAGCACCACTGCCTTCCTCTCTCTCCCCCCTGCCCCCTCCGGCTCCCCCACCTCCCGTCGCATTGTGCTAATGGAAGCCACAGCTAACAGGCTGCTTGTGGGCAGAGGGTTCCCAGGTCCTCCTGGGGAAGGAGTCCTTAAAGGTACAATCCCGGGCGGCTGGATTTACTGGACTAACGATTTATTTTTCGAATTGCACACCCTCCCCTCCATCCAATCAGGAATCACAAAAGCCACGCCCCCCCTGCTCGGTGCGATGTGCTGTGAAAAACTAGCTACAATCAAAGCATTGCATACCAGTGCGCATGCGCAGAACAGCGTGCACGTTGACTGACAGACGGGCCATCCAACCAAAGTTGTCTGAAACTAATTTGATTGGTCGGCCAATTTTTAGCCCCTACTCCTTACACAGATGACCAAATTACGTCATTGATATGTCAAATTACTAACGTGATCAATTACTGTCTAATACTTAACCGATATACTCAGATTTTTATATTTTCGCCCCAAAACGAGCCGCCCGGGATGGTACCTTTTAAGATACGTCTACCAACCAATCAGAGGCCAGCCCGGTCGGGCCTTCCATTGGTTGGCAGACATTTCTTAGGTATTTTTGGTGTTTGAATTCATGTAGCACTTCCTTCCATCCCAAAAGGTTGAATATATAGATGAACGATTGCATTTCTCAATCAATATTAAATAAAATATTAAACTCTTAAACCTGAAGGGAAAAACAGTATCCGTTCAGCTAATTGCAGTGCTTTAGGGAGAGCCTGTGTTACACACAATTTTGTTTCTGCAAGCTCTTGACATCCAGACCAACATTGCATCGCTTGTGGCTCAAAACGCTGAGTGAGGCAACGGTGGGGTTGATATGACACGGGTAAACACAAATAACATGGAAATCAAACGGGTCTGGGGCAAACCTCCCCTGGGTCTCTTCTGTTCTCTCTTTTCTCTCTCTGCATTGAGTCGGATGCCTTCCTAGTTTGATTGACGTCAGCTGCTCCACTTCTTCTTGGGTTATCATCCGTTGCAAATGATCGTTTTGATGACCTGGTGCTATGCCCGAATATTGACTTGTTCCTGAAGTTCACATCCCTGGACAGCATCCCTTCAGGAACAGGCTTCAGTAGGCCCAACTATGGCCTCATTTCATGAGTCACTGTCTATCATAGAGACGTTTTATGGAGTCTAAAGAGGGTATCCACACCACATAGACCTTCTCAACAACACATCTCTATAAACTCCAATTAAAAAAATGTTCAGTAGAATTGAGCCTACTATAAAGACGACTCAAAATTCTGCCTCATTCCTTAAGGACAGCGGGAAACAATTATTTTATGCTGAAAGAGTGAACGTGTCATTCTGAAAATGCCTTCTGTCGTAGTGTGCACATGTCCAAATAAAACGTTTCCTTTGCACAGGACCACACGTGAAGAGGAAAGTGATTTTGGAATTGTATTAGATGCAAAAGTTGAATCAACATGCTAGAAACTAACGTGAGATGAAAAACCTGTTACGGTATTATTGATTGGAATGCTAAACCATTCCAGCATAGACAAATGATCAAATACTTGGATGGAAGCTGGATAATTGATGAACAGATTATTTTTTACAAAATTTCCTTTGTTATTCTTGATGCTATCGAGGAGGGGAGAAACATGAAGGGAGATACGACGGTGGGAAGATAAACCATGTTATCATTCCACATGGCTCCAACACAAAGGGAAACACCGGCTACGTGTTCTTTGGGACAGTGAGAATGAAAGGTTGTATTTCAATTAGTGGCAGACTGTGTCCATTGCATGCGTGTGACGAAACTTCACCTCAAGCTAAATAATAACCCCTCCAGAATCCAGTGTTGCGAACTATGCTAGCTGTCAGACGCCCCGGGGCTTGTATCTCTCTCTCTCTCTCTTAATCTCTCTCTCTCTCTCTCTCTCTCTCTCTCTTAATCTCTCTCTCTCTCTCTCTCTCTCTCTCTCTCTCTCTCTCTCTCTCTCTCTCTCTCTCTCTCTCTCTCTCTCTCTCTCTCTCTCTCTCTCTCTCTCTCTCTCTCTCTCTCTCCTCTCTCTCTCTCTCTCTCTTTCTCTCTCTCTCTCTCTCTCTCTCTCTCTCTCTCTCTCTCTCTCTCTCTCTCTCTCTCTCTCTCTCTCTCTCTCTCCCCCCCTCCCTCTCTCTTCTTCTGTGTGTGCTCGTGAGGAAGATCGCTGTATTAATCCCCAAAGACCGGGGCCGGTCACATGTCAGTAAATGAAGGCCAAGCGAGGAGCCATGGATGATTATTCAACTCTTTCCCCCCAGTGGTTTCTCTCAGCCGTGTGTGTTGTTCACTTCCTCTTTGATGACACACACGCACGCGCACACACACACACATACATACATACATACATACATACATACATACATACATACTACATGCATGCAAGCGCGCACACACACACACACACACACACACACACACACACACACACACACACACACACACACACACACACACACACACACACACACACACACACACACACACACACACACACACACACACACACATAAACAAAATGTTCTTCACTATGCTTGTCACTCGGTTTTATTTAGCAAACAGGGTGCCTTTGCTGTGTGTTTCTGTGTGTCTCGGTGTGCGATTTCTTCTTATTTAGTCTCCTTTGGATTCACATACACATACACGTGGGTGTGTGCGTAGGCGTGTGTCGCATGCGCGTGTGCGTTCATGTGTGTGTACATGTGCGTGCGTGCGTGCGTGCGCGCGCACGCGCGCGTGTGTGTGTGTGTGTGTGTGTGCTCCACGTGAATGGACTTGCGTCACCACAGTCATAACCGGCGAGCTCGCTCCTCTCTATTTGTCCATTGTGTGAGATGTCCTTTGCAACCAGTCATGAGCACACCACACCACACAGTCAATTATATCCACCGCGTCACTTCATTTAGCCCACTGCAATCAGAAGTGACAAACCTTTTCCTGGGTTCTCACTTGTTCTCAGATGTGTGTGTGTGTGTGTGTGTGTGTGTGTGTGTGTGTGTGTGTGTGTGTGTGTGTGTGTGTGTGTGTGTGTGTGTGTGTGTGTGTGTGTGTGTGTGTGTGTGTGTGTGTGTGTCTGCAAACATATTATTAATTGGCTGTAATAATATTTTCAATGCGTCTCGGCACTGGTTGTCTCATATTAGATTCACAGATTGAAATCTCCTCCCTCCAGCCATGATGAAACTGGAGGATTCTCCTCTCACCGACTCTCGCTCTCTCCTCCTCCCCCTCCTTTCCTCTCTGCTTCTCCTCTTCCTCATCCCTTCTCACCTCGTTTTTCTCATGCTGCCTTTTTTCTTTTCTTATCTCTACCTCTCTACCCTCCTCTCCCCTCCTCTCCTCTCCTCTCCTCTCCTCTCCCCTCCTCTCCTCTCCCCTCCCCTCCTCTCCTCTCCTCTCCCCTCCCCTCCTCTCCTCTCCTCTCCTCTCCTCTCCTCTCCTCTCCTCTCTTGTTTTCCGTTTCCTGGTGTGTGAGCGTGAGCGGCGGTGGCGGGGGTGCGAGTGCGAGTGGCGCGGAGTTTTTGAAATTGGTTTCTGTCCTTTTGTTCGGGTTATCCGCCGCCTGGTTTCTCCGCCTCTGTTCTATGTGCGTCTGGTCTAGGTACAGCTTTATTAATTTCTTTTTACTAAAAAAAAACTCGTGTTGTGTCCGAGGCGATCATACGTGGTTGTTCAGGGTTGTTTTCGGAGGAGCTGGCGTCCCCGATGAGCCGCCTACCGTCTATCGCGGCAGGGAGTAAGGATAGTCCGGCGCCGGATAGGTCGAGCGTCTACCTTGTGGAGGAGGCTTCTGTCTGGCTCGTCGTGAGCACCAGTGTAGGTCATGATAAGTTATCGTTGCGGGTCTAGAGATGAAACAAACCAGTGGTTGTGGTTCCTGAACGGAGGAGCCGTGTGTATCCGCTG
>OLKM01002612.1:0-61631 GCA_900291075.1 Melanogrammus aeglefinus | reverse complement strand
AAAGATACATTTTTAACCTTAACACTTTTATTTTGGGCAGAAGCTGGAATTGACAACAGTAACAGAATCTCTCTCTCACACACACACACACACACACACACACACACACACACACACACACACACACACACACACACACACACACACACACACACACACACACCATTTAAGGTTCACATATTTGGGGCCTGTTCGATTCTATTGAAAAAAAAAATACAGAAAAGTCATGTGTAAACACTCGTACTACTGAATAGTACCATCAGTCATACAACAGGAATACTGAAAACTTCATCCATATCAAGGTTAATCCATGAACTACAATGTATGTCTAAATATGAACACACTGTCTCTCCCCCCTCCCTTCTCTGTCAGGCACACACACATGGCCCTCTCATTCTATTCAAAATTAATTTCAGAAAAAACATCTTACGACTCCAGTCGATTCTCTTCAGTTCAGTTCTATTCTGTTCAGACAAAAATACTTAATTAAGAACATCAAAAAGTCTGAACATTGATTATAATTCACCAGTCCTAATAAGTATCACACAGGAGGCTTCATCCATCAAGTGCTTAAGACAACTTCAGTCGGCTGTTTTTGTGTTTTGCAGCAAACCGCTCTACAAAGACATTTAGGTCAAGTGCTTTAGCTCTCTCTTTTTCGATACTCAGCACTGCTAAATTTGATAATCGTTCAGCACTGATTGTTGACCGCAGGTGGTCTTTAACCAGTTTCAGGACCGAAAAGCTGCGTTCGCAGCCGGCAGTGGTGACCGGGAGAACAGCTGCTATTATACACAACCGGTACAGCTCGCACATAACTTCTTTAAATGGCTCCAAACATTTAATGAAACCACTGACTGAGGATGGACTGTTTTCTGTTCCTTTATATTTTTCCAGAAGTCGTTTTGCTTGCTTAATTTCATTGGCCAAGTCTTCGGTGTTTGCACTGTACTCTCCACCTAACAGATTAATTAGGTCCTCCCTCAAAAATGAATCACTGTTAGGATTTAGACCCTGAATCCCCCTCATTATATTGATGTTAGCCTTGGAGAAGCGCTTCTCCATCTCAGTAATTAATTGATCAATGATTGGAAGATATATTTGTCGTCTAAAGGCATCTTTGCCATCAACCTCCCCTCTCTGTCCCAGTGTTGAGGTCACGACGCTGTCATTTAGTGTTTTTGCCTGTTTTTTTACCCTTTTCAACCTAACAGCCACTGGGATTCTGCAACTTTCACATGTTTGCTTAACTGTCTCCCACATTTCATCAAACCGCCTGTGGTTGCTGCGATGTTCATCCAAAGTCTGCCCAAGACATTCCACCATATCTACAGCCTTCAATAAATCAGTGTTTGGTGACTGAAGGAGATCACTGACATATTTTGTCTCACCCAACACTGTTCTAAAGACTGTCAGTAGTCCAATGAAGTTTAGGTCAATCTGATGAAACAGACCCCTTGCCTTAACAGCTCTCTCAGAGTCGGACTCATTAGCCACATCATCCAAAACTTTCAATACAGCTGTCAAACGATCCATTATGTTTCGGCATGCCGTATAGCGGCACGCCCACCTGGTGTCGCTGAGGCTGGGCAGCTCCCTAGGTGGACCTTGAAACATTTCTGTTTGTTTTTGCAGCCACTTCTCATGGACATACGAGCCAGACATAAACACATACAAATGTTGAAGCAAGGAGAAAAACTCTCCAGCTTCTGGAACTTTTTTGACACAATCCACCAACACCAGATTTAGGCAATGTGCATTGCAATGCACATAGAATGCATGTTTTGCCTCCTTCTTAATCCTCGTCTGGACTCCCGAGCAAGTCCCACTCATCACTGATGCACCATCGTATCCCTGACCGACAAGGTTTTCCCTGTATTCAAGACCAAATTTCGTCAAACAAGCAATGATCATGCTAGCCAAGCTCCCTGCATCCAAGTGTTTTGCTTCCGAAAACCCCAGAAAACTCTCACGTACCGCACCATCATAATAATACCTCAGGACAATGGACATTTGCTCCTTTTTTACTTATATTCTTTTGTCTCATCTGCCATAACTGAGAAATACTTACTGGCTTTAACTTTCATCCATAATTTCACCCAGTACCATTTTTCTGCTAAGTTGTCCAGGATCTCATTTTGAATCGCTTTTGGATGTGTAAGTTGCGTTTCTAGGTCCCTCTTTTAACCTTTTTTTAATGAAGGGATCATGCTTACTCACCAGATTTAAAATTTCACGAAAATTTCCCTGGTTTTTTGATGTCTCTGATTCCCTATGACCACGTTGGGCAATGTTTTGTGTGGCTGTGAGGAGCAGCACTTCACCTAGAGTTTTTAAGTAATGCTTATTTTCTTCAATTTGATCTTTATTTGTTTTGCTGATCATACCCAGGACTGATGTTTTGTTTTTTGCCATTTTTTGGTATTCCCCCCATGCCATCATCGCATTTGCATGTGCCTCTGACTTACTGTGCAAACTAAACCCCCCATCTTTGTTAGTGGCCTTTTTCCAATTGGAGTAACCCCCCTTTGATGAAAAAACAGTGCCCTGCCCTTTTGAACAGCCAAAATGCCTGCAAGCAAAACAATACGCTGCATTTTGTGCTTGTGAATATTCTAACCATGTGTGTTCAGCATACCAGTCCTTGCGGAAAGATCGCAGTGCACAGCCTTGCATGGTCTTGGGAAAGGCTTTCAGGTGTGGCTCTGTTGGTCCTTCCAACTTTGTCTTTGATATATCTATAAGTAGAGAGAGAAACTCAACATACTAGTGCAGTGAGGGAAACACTGACACATACAGTACCTGAGAGGGCTAATGCATATTTAATTATTGGTGACCAGTTCAATATGCAACTTCAATGTGCAAAAGACAATTGTAAAGCCTATATTGCTATTGCCCATGTCATCAAAAGACAAAACATACAAATATGGCTCATGAGCTTCATGATCTCTCAAACCCCCCCAAACCACTAGTTCTAACTCAAAGTTGAGCAACACTGCTCTGACATACCATGAGCTCCAGGTGGAAGCTCACGCTCCTCCTCTCCTTCATGCCCCTGATGCCGCTCACACTCCTCTCCCTCCAGATGATGCTCACACTCCTCCTCTCCTTCATGCCCCTGATGCCGCTCACACTCCTCTCCCTTCTGCTGCTGCTCCTCCTCTCCCTCCAGATGATGCTCACACTCCTCCTCTCCTTTCATGCTCCTGATTGCTGTTTCACGGCTCCTCCTCTCCCTCCTGCTGCTGCTCCTCCTCACCCTCCAGATGCTGCTCACTCTCCTCCTCTCCCTCATGCTGCAGATGCTGCTCACGCACCTCCTCTCCCTCCTGCTCCTGATGCTGCTCACGCACCTCCTCTCCCTGCTGCTCCTCCTCTCTCTCCTGCACTTCCATGCTCACAATCCTCTCCCTCAGGTGTCTCCTCTGTCTGCTCTAATATCTTTGCTCTTTTGGGTGGGTGAAAAAACCCCAAAATACTCTGCTGTCTCCTACCTAGATTAGACATTAACATGAAAGTTATTAGATTAAAGTCACGTAGCTATGGTCTGTAAATTCAATGTTACATTCACACACATCTGTTTACTATGTTTATGCAATGTTTACTATGGTACTGACTAGGCTAGGCCTGCAGCGGATTCGAATTGTATCCGAATCCGTTCGGTTCGTTTACCACAGTTCGGAACATTCTGGTGATCCGCGGATTTCGGTTTCATGAAGGCATTGCCTTATGTAGCGTATTTTGCCTACTGTAGCCTACGTCCGATACAAAAGGGTGTTTAGGACCCAGCGGAATGCATTCTCTCCAGTGCTGCCCGAGCCAATGAGGTAGCTGTAATAGGTTGTTTTCTGAAGTTCAAGCGCACGATTCCTAAATTTAAAGAAAGCCAATTGATACAATTATATTCTAAATATACGGGAGATTAAATTACAAACGGGTGATAGCGGGATAACGGCCTTCGAGGTCGTCCGGTTCGATGGAAATAATGGACAGGTAGAGGCAACTCTGGCTTCATGCTGCGCTCGTCGCCAGAGTTCTAAGCCTCGTCGGCCGTTATCCCTTACATGTTACACTCAGTGCACCATGTTTTCAAATGCATTTAGGGGAACATTTATTGCACAAAAAAGCCTTGCAAGTTGTCTGATTGCAGTCAATTAACACATTGCAAATAGCCTGTGGGTCTCATTCATTTTTGTGTTTCTCCCCCAAACCCTCCGTCAAAAAAAAGTCCGCCTTTTTACTACCACGGACATGATCCTAATCCGAACCGTATCCGAAACCGAGGCCCAAAACGGTTATCTGAACCGAACCGTGGACACACTGATCCGTTTCACCACTAGTACTGACGTTGGTACTGATGAACAGCAACCTATGCAAACTAACACAACATTTTAAAATGAATCTACTAGAACTACCCCAAAGCAAAAGACAAATAGCTGCTATCGCTAGTTTGGAAACTAGTTGTTAGTTAGCTATGTCTGGAACACGAATAGCGGCTAGCGCACCATGCTAGCAGTGGATTATGCTAAAACCAAAAGAAATAATTGGATTCCAAATGTTGTGACTCAGTACAGGGCTGTTATTGGGCTTAGTTTACATGAAAAGGATTGATGATTTTGACCAACCTCTCCCTCCTTTGTTCATTATTTTCACGCCGCTGAAATTGCAATAGGTGAGATTACTCGTGTGGTGCTGGTTGAGACGGTGGTCGCAGTTCACGGTGCGTGACTGGCAGAAAGGGCGAAACCATTTAGAAATTCCAGTGGGGGTGAGGTCGGAGGATGTTTTAAAAAGTAGTCTTCTTGGGTGGGTCAGAGAGAAGATAGTAAGCGCATTTATGTGAATAAACCACTATGTTTGAAAACTAGAATTGATACTTTAATTGGAAATAAAATGGGGTGGCAACTGGGGAGGCAAACTATATACCTGGGGTGGCAAATGCCACCCCGTGCCACCCCTTAAAACCGCCACTGTTGCTAAGTAACGAATCTGCATTTACCTCCTAGTACTTTTATGTCGCCGTTGTTTGTTTTCCTCGCTTGTAACAGTGTTTCCGTGTTTAAATCAGTAAATATGATCGGCTTGAATGAGAAACGGCAGTGATGGTCAGTTTTTAAGAAGCTCCAACAACTTTGAAACAACACAAGAATACCGTCTAAGGAGAATAATTCTACTTTTCGAAATCATGCTGAATCACACTGAACACAAAAGAAAAATTGAACGATTATTTGGGACTTGCTGCTTTAGAACTAACGTGCAATGTACTGCCAGGTGTATAGAGCTATGGGTATTCAAAATAGATCTATATCTGCACAAGTATTGCAGGATAAAAATAATTGCATCCAATTTTTGAGAGTATTTGTCAAAAAGAACCATGTCATTTGTACAAACTCCATTGGGGTTGTCCTCAACCTGGCCCCCACTCAAACCTGTGCAGAACATTACCCAAAACCAACAGTATGACATTTAGGACTTATTCCTTTCTGCGAACATTCCACCAGAAGGGTTAGGTTAAAAGGTCATAGCGCCCGACGTGGGCTGCTTTTATACCAAACATCATTGGAGAAGTAATAAATAAAACCAAAGACTTAAAGTTTGCGTATTTTGGCCATTTTGGAAAAATAACTTGGAATCCTTATCATAACCCACTTACAGCCACTGAGTTAGAAGTACTGACATGAAAATTAAGCAAGTCAATCATCTGTGGAACGGGCAGGGCTCGAAAAACTCCAGCCAAAGATTACCAGACCCACCGAGTGCAATTGGACAGTAAGTACGTCAATCAAATGGTCATACTGCACTCCCCCTCCCCCGCTCCCTGTGCGTGACCCCTTCGTGCACGTACTCAAAGCTTGTGACCCAGAGCAAGCTTCTGTTTGTTGTTACCCTACGGTAGCTACTGGAGCTAGCTAACTAGCTAATGGCTCGCTCTCGCACATCTGTTTTCGCTCGTGCATGTTGCGGGTCCATGTACTTGGAATGGGTGGAGTCAGAGTCAGCGTTGAAAGAGAGGGGGTAGGACCATTTGAGTTGCGTATTTTCCAAATCTGCTGGCGTTTCGCAAATCCCATACCCAACCAAAAAAAGGGGTATAGATTGTTTGCCAGGCCTAATGGTGTGTTCCAGATGCCTCAGAGCATCTGAGGGGAGGGGAAATCTCCAAGCTTTCTTGCTGCATTTCAGAGGCACGCCCCCTTTTGGTCGGAATTCTGAGTATACAGATTCAGTGAGGCAATCAAAAACACAAATAATGCTCTTACACACTGCATTACATTGCTACTTTATTCCGGTCACCAATTTATGCATTGCTGTGCGTGCAATCAATGTAAAGTTGTGTTGTTTGTTTTCGAGATTGGCTTGCTAAAGAGGCTAATGTAGTTAACCATAACAACGACTAGCCAATGACATGACACATCACAAAGACGAACGGGAAGTGATAAGAGACAGGAAATGACGTCACAAGGGCAACTCGGAAGGCTGGTGTCCGAGGCATCTGGAACACACCATAAGTACGGCTGAGCAGTCGGGATGGTCCCTTGTAGTTGGTGATGTTCTGAAGGCCTTTCCAGAGTGAAGTGGAGTGAGCTAGAAACCTCTTTGCTACTTTTCTGAGTAGCTCCTTTTGGCTAGCCTTTGGTCAGTGTTTTCCTGAGTTTTCTATATAGGAAATTGTCAGCCATTCTGTAAAGCTGATGGAAGGGCATTACAGCCTGAAAATGCCTTTTAGGAAAGAGCACCCAATGCTGCCAAATAATTTATCACCAAGCAAAGGATTATGGTACTCAAAGAAAGGTTTGCGAAGGATAATCAGTTTCATCAGGAGTTTGCAAGCTTCTTCACCGACGTCATTGACATAGGTTATTCAGAGAAAATACTTCAGCACCAGTTGCATTGTGAAGAAGGAAAGGTGTGGTGCAACCCCCATCAGACACCTGGCAGCTTTCAATGTGGTGGCAGGGGATTTTAACAAAAATTGACAAGCATTTTGCCAAGATTTTACCTACATGTTTACTTGCCAACCAGAGGGGACAATACCCCTCAGGTATTCAGAGAGATAGCTACTGGTGATGGGGGAGTGGCCTTGGAAGAATATGTGTTATCCGTTTGTGGATACATCAGCAAATGTATAGATGACGTCACCAGGAAAATAACCATACACCCCAATCAGAAACCTCGGCTAAATGGCGAGGTGCGGTCTATGCTTCAGGCACGGCATGAAGCTTTCCGGTTGGGGGATGCAGAGGGCTTAAGGGCAGTAAGGTAAGAGCTGGACGCAGGCATCAAAAGAATAAAATCAGTCTATGCTCTCAGGATACACGGTCATTTTCTCTGTAAGGACCCGAGGAGCATGTAGAAAGGCATAAAGACTGTCACTTATTACAAGGGGAAGAGTGCAGGGTGCCCCAAGGGCTCTTTCCCTCCCCGATGCTATCACTTCTTATGACTGCTTCGAGACCTCCAACTCTAACTCCACCATCAGGCCCATGTTTTCTCCCGACGAGCTTCCCCTCATTTTGTCTGCTGAGCAGGTGACTGGAGCCCTGCGGCGGGTCGAAACCCCGAAAGGCGGCAGGTCCGGAAAACATCCCACGACGAGTGCTGAAAGAGTGCGCCCAGGAGCTCACCAGTGTGCCGGAAGACATCTTTAACATCTCACTCTCTCAAGCTGCTGTTCCAGTGTGCTGGAAGACATCTTCAACCTCTCACTCTCTCAAACTGCTGTTCCAGTGTGCTGGAAGACATCTTCAACCTCTCACTCTCTCAAGCTGCTGTTCCAGTGTTCTGGAGGACATCTTCAACCTCTCATTCTCTCAAGCTGCTGTTCCTGTGTGCTGGACGATATCTTCAACCTCTTACTCTCTCAAGATGCTGTTCCAGTGTGCTGGAAGACATCAACCATCATCCCAATGCCCAAGAAAAGCATGAATGATTATCCCCCGGTGGCTCTCTCACCAATGAAATGCTTTGAGTGGCTGGTCATGGCCCACATAAAGGACACCATGGACAGCAGTATGTATCCCCATCAGTTAGCATACAGAAAGAACAGGTTTGTGTCTGATGCAGTACCAGCTTTTGTCCACTCTGCAGTCACCCACCTGGAGAGCAGGGACACTTAGGCCAGACTGCTCTTCCTGGACTTCAGTTCTGCATTTAACACAATCATTCCGCATACATTGGTCAATAAACTGCATCTCCTTGGACTTAGACCATCTCTCTGTAAATGTGTCCTTGACTTCCTGGCAAACAGACGGCAGTCTTTTACGGTCCATGGAATCTCATCATCCATCATTGTGCTCAATATCAGCTCGCCTCAGGGTTGTGTATTGAGCCCCTTCCTCTACACGCTCATGACTGCTCTGCCAGGTATCAGGGCAGTCATATAGTGAAGTTTGCTGAAGACACGGCCTTCGTTAGACTAAACTCTAATGGCGACGAGTCTGCGTATAGGAAGGAGGGGGACGATCTGGCTGGTGAAGAGAAAAACATGTTTTTATCAATGTCGATAAAGAGATTGTTGTGGAATTTAGGAGGGGGAGGCATACCCCATCACCTCTCATCATCGGAGGAGCTGAGGTCGACATGGTATCGTCACTCAAATACTTGGGGATTCACATCTTAAGTGACCTGACATGGAGTACCAACACCGCTACCATTCTCAGGAAGGCTTACCAGCGCTTGAACTTCTTGAGGAGGCTGAAGCAGGCTGGCCTCAGTCCTGCTGTCCGCACCTCCTTTTACAGGTGAGTGGTGGATAACTAACTGACATCCTCCATCACTGGCTGGTATGGAAACTGCACTGCAGTGGATAAGGCAGCCCCGCAGAGAGCAGTTTAATCTGCTCAAAGGATCACAAAATGCAGTCTCCCTTCCTTGGATAACATCTACGCCAGCCGATGTGCTGGTTGAGAGGGATCTCTCATGATGTTTGAGGCACAGCTCATGAGAGATCCCTCGCACCCAGCACACAACCTGTTAAACCCCTCCCCCTCCGGCAAAAGGCTGCGCAGCCCTAAGGTTAAGACCACAAGGCTAAAGCACAGCTTCTACCCAGAGGTGGTTAGGCTGGTTAACTCAAGGACTCCGAAACTGAATGGGCTGCTGATGAAATGCTTGGCGCTTTGATTGTTTTTTAAATAACTGACTTTTTTCATTATCGTATTAATTTAAACTATTTATTCTATATTCATAGACTATTTCTTGTCCTGAGAGTGAATTTCGTCTTCTCCATGTGTCTAACATGTTGAATGACAATAAATGAAACTTGACTTGACAAGACTTAACCTGCACCAACCTACGTTACATTATTATTATTATTATTATTATTATTATTATTATTATTATTATTATTCAGTCCTCTTCCTCCTATTTCTTTCAATCCTCAAATGTTGGTCTCATCTCATCTCATCTCATCGTCATCCACTTATCCGAGGTCGGGTCGCGGGGGCAGCAGCTCAAGCAGGGGGCCCCAGTCTTCCCTTTCCAGCGCCACATTGACCAGCTCTGACGGGGGGATCCCGAGGCGTTCCCAGGCCAGTGTTGAAATTTAATCTCTCCACCTTGTCCTGGGTCTTCCCGAGGTCCCCTGCCCACTGGTCGTGCCTGGAACACCTCCCAAGGGAGGCGCCCAGTGGGCATCCTTACCAGATGCCCGAACCACCTCAACTGACTCCTTTCTAAGCAAAGGAGCAGCGGCTCTAATCCGAGCTCCTCACGGATGACTGAACTTCTCACCCTATCCCTAAGGGAGAAGCCCGCCACCCTCCTGAGAAAACTCATCTCGGCCGCTTATACCCGTGATCTCGTCCTTTCGGTCATCACCCATCCCTCATGACCATAGGTGAGGATAGGAACGAAGATTGACCGATAGATCGAGAGCTTTGCCTTGCGGCTCAGCTCTCTTTTCGTCACAACGGTGCGGTAAAGTGAACGCAATACCGCCAATCTCACGCTCCATCGTACCCTCACTCGCGAACAAGACCCCGAGGCACTTGAACTCCTTCACTTGGGCTAAGGACTCATTTCCTACCCGGAGTAGGCAAACCACCGGTTTCCTGCTAAGAGTCATGGCCTCAGATTTAGGTGCTGATCCTCATCCCAGCCGCTTCACACTCGGCCGCCATCCGATCCAGTGAGTGCTGAAGGTCACAGGCCGATGATGCCATCAGGACCACATCATCTGCACAGAGCAGTGATGTGATCCTCAGACCACCGAACTGCAACCCCTCCCCACCACAACTACGCCTCGATATCCTGTCAATGAATATCACAAACAGGATTGGTGACAAGGCACAGCCCTGGCAGAGGCCAACACCCACCGGGAACGAGACTGACTGGCTGCCGAGAACCCGGACACAGCTCTCGCTTTGGGAGTACAAAGATTGGATGGCCCTGAGGAGAGACCCCCCTACCCCATACTCCCGCAGCACCTCCCACAGTTTCTCCCGGGGGACCCGGTCATATGCCTTCTCCAGATCCACAAAACACATGTAGACCAGATGGGCATATTCCCGGGCCCCCTCCAGGAACCTTGCGAGAGTGAAGAGCTGGTCTGTAGTTGCACGTCCAGGGCGAAAACCACATTGTTCCACTTCAAGTCTGAGGTTCGACGATCGGCCGAACCCTCCTTTCCAGCACCTTGGAGTAGACTTTACCAGGGAGGCTGAGAAGTGTGATACCCCGGTAATTGGCACACACTCTCTGGTCCCCCTTTTGAACAGGGGGACCACCACCCCAGTTTACCACTCCTTTGGCACTGTACCTGACTCCCATGCAATGTTGAATAGGCGTGTCAACCATGACAGCCCCTCAACACCAAGAGCTTTTAGCATTTCTGGCTGGATCTCATCAATCCCTGTGGCTTTGCTACTGCGGAGATGTTTAACTACCTCAATGAACTCCATCAGGGAAATTGACGATGAACCACCATCAACCTCGAGCTCTGCCTCTATCATAGAGGGCGTGTTAGTCGGATTCAGGAGTTCCTCAAAGTGTTCCTTCCAACGTCCGACTACCTCCTCAGTTGAGGTCAACAGAGTCCCATCCTTACTGTACACAGCTTGGATGGTTCCCCGTTTCCCCCTCCTGAGGTGCCGGATGGTCTTCCAGAAACACTTTGGTGCCGACCGAAAGTCCTTCTCCATGGCCTCTCCGAACTTCTCCCACACCCGCTGCTTAGCCTCCAACACGGCAGCGGCTGCATCCGTTCGAGCGCGTCGGTACCCTGCAACTGCGTCAGGAGTCCTCCGGGATAACATATCCTGGAAGGCTTCCTTCTTCAGTCGGACGGCTTCCCTGACCACCGGTGTGCTCCACGGTGTCCTTGAGGAACCTAAGACCCTGAGGCCACAACTCACCGCCGCAGCTTCAGCAATGGAGGCTTTGAACACTGCCCACTCCGGCTCAATGCCCCCAATCTCCACAGGAATGCTAGAAAAGCCCCGCCGGAGGCGTGAGTTGAAGATCCCTAGGACAGGGGCCTCCTCCAGACGTTCCCAATTCATCCGCACTACTCGTTTGGGCTTACCAGGTCCGTCCAGGATCTTCCCCCATTCCCTGATCCAACTCATCACCAGATGGTGGTCGGTTGACAGTTCCGCCCCTCTCTTCACCCGAGATCCAAAACATGCCGCCTGAGATCAGATGACACAATTACAAAATCGATCATCGATCTTCGGCCTAGGGTACTCTGGTACCATGTTCACTTGTGAGCACCCTTATGTTCGAAAATGGTGTTTGTTATGGCCAATCCATGACTAGCACAAAAGTCCAGTAGCAAACGACCACTCGGGTTTAGATCACGGAGGCCGTTCCTCCCCACCACGCCTCTACGGAGTCCCCCACTGGAGCCCCATACAGGACTCCATTCAGGGTCTCCAAGAAGGCCGAGTACTCTGAACTGCTGTTTGGTGCATACGCACAAACAACAGTCCGAGTTTTCCCCCCCACCACCCTTAGGCGTAGGGAGGCAACCCTCTCGTCCACCGGGGTAAACTCCAACACCGCGGCGCTCAGCCGGGGATTTATGAGTATCCCCACACCCGCCTGGCGCCTCACGCCTCTGGCAACTCCAGAGAAGAATAGAGTCCAACCCCTATCCAGGAGTACAGTACCAGAACTGAGACTGAGTACCAGACAACACAGCCCTCAGATTCACAGGGACACGAAAACCTCTCCACCACGATAAGGTCACGGTTCCAGGTGAGTGAATTTCGTCTTCTCCATGTGTCTAACTTTGAATGACAATAAATGAAACTTGACTTGACAAGAGTTAACCTGCACCACCCTACGTTACATTATTCAGTCCTCTATTTCTTTCAATCCTCAAATGTTGGATCGTTTGGTAAATCACAGATCCCCTTCCCGCCTTATTATGTTGTACTTTTAGGAATTTCCCAAGACACATTTTGCCCGAAATCTGTTAACACTTTATAGACACCTCATGTTCACTTCAGTTTTATTAGATGGCCACACATTTTCGACAGCTATTTTTGTGTGTAAAATAAAATATAACAATTAGCGATGTAATAAGATATATACAGTAAGTGTTAGCATAGGGAGGGGGACTCGCCTCCGAGCGAGTAGCCCCTCATCACATATCACTCTGCGAAACTTTTAGAGGCGTATGCCTCAAAAAGTACAAATTGAAATGCCAACATCTGAAAAGCTAACCGTTTCAGATAGGGCTGTAATGATACAAAATCACGATTCGGTTTGAATCACGATTTTTGACCCACGGTTCGATACATCCCACGATTGGCTTAATGGAACATTTGATAACAAACAATTGGAACACTATCAGATTTGAAGCGAAAGAATAATATTTGTATAGCAAAATAATATGTAACCAAAGATTTCTCAATTTCTGTAAAAAATAATACTGTAGAAAAATTAAAGGAATTTAACTTCATTGAGCAAAGGATTCAAAAAACCATGTCAATTAAGTTATTCTAATATAAAGTAAATTAAATAGCTTATTTTCCTTCTGAGGTAGCAGACTTAAACATGTGCTGCAAAAAAAATAAACAATAACAGCTTCCTTCATCAAACCTGATTGGTGGATTTAAAAGGTTTTTAAATTATTTTTTAAGAACAGCATCATGTCCACGTTGTCTGGTGAGGCTTGGTCTCTGTGCTGTGACAATCTCCCCAGCAGTGGAGAACACTCTCACTGGGCTGGGATTCCTAGAACACGTTTAGCCAACTTGGCTAAGTGAGGGAACTGTTCTTCGTTGTCCTTCCACCACATGAGTGGATTTGACTCCACTGAGAGGCACTGCACTGATCTGTAATGTTGTACCTCCTCTTCCACCACCTGAGAAAATGGCTTGGAGGATGTTCAATGTTCCGTTGGAAATAAGTCTCCAAACAGTTCAGCCATTGGTGCTCTTTTCGCTAGAGGTGAACCGTCTCTGGCACTGTCTCTGGCAGCTGCTGGAGGCCACCACTGATTCCTCATCTGTCTCCTCCTTGGAAGTCTGGGCCTAAGACAAAAACACAATTGCTAATTACAATGTTGTTATATCTAATTAACATCAAAGTAGCATATGAAATCCAGTAATGCAAGATAATATTACAGTTTAGCCAGTTTGGGCATTTCAATTATAAGCCTAAGTGATTTAAACAGCACTTTATTGAAATTAATTATATCAATATTAAAAGTTAAATACCTGAACAGTCTGTGAACTGTCTTCCGGAATTCTCTCAGTCAGGCTGTTGAAAATTGAGGCTCTGGTGGCCTCATCCAGGAAAGATAGGGATTTGAACCAAGGGTCAAGTGCAGTGCTCGCATGGAGAAACTTAGTTAGTGCCCTGTCTGTATCTGGGTAGTGGTCCTCGCAAATCAGTTGTAATGGCAGTTTTGATTTCTTTAACTATTGCTGAGTCAGAGCCGCTGTGCTTCATTGAGGGCAGGATTCTGTGTTTCCGATTCTGTGGGAGAATCATTGATATCGTCGGCATCTGATCCGTGCTCATGAGGGTAGTGATAGTTTTGAGGGGTTTGAGCACCTGGACGACGTCCTCTGCAAGTTTAATGTCAGCATCAGAGAGAGTGACGAGGTCCTTTATATTTTTCTTAACACTCCTGTCTGTGAAGGCTGAGAAAACAGCAGCCTGCTGCTCAAGGTAGCGCTCGAGCATATCGTGGCTTGAGTTCCACCTAGTAGAAACATCCTGGACCAGCTTGTGTGAGGGCAACTTCAGCATCTTCTGCTTTTCCTTTAACACAGCTGCAGCTGTTGTGCTTTTGTGGAAAAAAGTGACAATTTTTCCAATAGTATCTGTCTGCGTCCTGCAAGACGGAGGCGTAACTTGCACTAGGAGGCGTAACTTGTTCTTTTCTAAATCGCGGTCCACGCGAGATCTTTCTCTTTTCGCGGTAAACAAAAAGCGTTGTAAATCACGGTTCACACGAGATCTTCATTGAAGGTCGGGTTCTTCCGATATTCATTGACGTTAAGTAAATTACCAGTCATTTTTACCGGTCATATATGTACCCGCGCACCACTGCTACATTACAGATCACTTCCGCGATTTAGTAAAAGTACTAGACACGCCTCCGACTACAAGTTACGCCTCCGACTACATGTTACGCCTCCTAGTGCAAGTTACACCTCCTTCGACTACAAGTTACGCCTCCTAGTGCAAGTTACACCTCCTCCGACTACAAGTTACGCCTCCTACTACAAGTTACGCCTCCGTCTTGCAGGACGCAGACAGACCCAACTCAATTTTTCTGACTCTACCGAGGAGTCGGGACCTCTTGGTTAACGCCATTCCTCTCTGTGCACTTAGATTGACAGTGTGGGCAAAGCACAGAATATGTGGGGAAAATCCAGCTGCAACGACAGCATTTGCAACATTTCTTGCGTTGTCAGTTGTCACGGGAACGAGGACGTCTGATTTGGTGATTTTCCATTCTGCCATAGCCGGTCTCAAGATTACGGTCAAATGCTCACTTGTGTGAATCTCAAACACTGCCCGTGTTTGAAGGACAGGGTTTGCGATTTGCCATTGGTCCATGATATAATGTGTTGTTATGGTTAAATAACTGTCCGTGGCACAGGACGTCCACCCATTGGTGGTGATTGCGATGCAGTCAGTGCTTCTCAATTCTTCCTCTAACCTAGACTTTGCTTCTTTTAGGAGTTTTGGAAGCACATTTTCAGGGAAATGTGCCCGGTTTGGCAGTCCAGAGCGGGGTTCGAGCAGATGTAGTAAATTTCTGAATCCGTCGTTCTCAACCATAGAAAAGGGAAGCATATCCAGAGCCATAAATAGTCCATGTATCTTTTGTGAGCGGTCCGAATTAATTGACATCTTTGTTTGGAATATATTCGTCAGAGTAGACTGCAGTTGCTGCTGGGGTTTCTTTGCTCCACTTAAGCTAATTTCAAGATGGTGCTTTGGATTTGCATTTGCATGTTGGAAGTGTTCCCCATCACTTGAGGAAGCGTTTTAAAACACTTACGACAAATGGTACGGGTCTTGTCGACAACAAGATTGCCATCAGGGGACTGTGCTGGCCCCTCTTCTCTTCACCTTATACACCTCAGACTTCAGCCATAACTCTGAATCGTGCCACATTCAGAAGTATGCTGACGACACAGCCATCATGGGGTGTATAGGGGGGGACCAAGAGGAGGAGTACCGGACTCTAGTGAGAGCCATGCAAACAGACTGCAGCTTAACACATCAAAAACCAAAGAGCTGGTGATAGACTTTGGGAAGTCAAGGCCACACCCCCAAGCAGTGGACATCGATGGGGTAGAGGTGGAAACCGTGGGCAGCTACAAGTACCTGGGAGTGTGGCTTGACAAAAAACTGACCTGGGCAATCAATACCGACCACCTCTACAAGAAAGGCCAAAGCAGACTGTATTTTTAAGGAGGCTGTGATCTTTTAATATCTGTAGCAAACTTCTGTCAATGTTCAATTCAATTCAATTCAATTTTATTTGTATAGCCCTTAATCATTTTTACGCTCAAAGGGTGTGTTGGGGAGGCAGCACCACCAAGATGGACTCCTCCAGGCTTGACAAGCTCATCAGGCGGGCCGGCTCTGTGGTCGGCTTCAGGCTGGATTGTCTGGTGACAGTGGCAGAGAAGAGAACCACAAATAAGCTTTTTAAGGGCTTGCAGATCTGCCCTTTCCGCAAACAAATCAATTTCTTTGAAAAAAAACACCTGAAACTGCAATGAGCAATCCCTGGCAATCCTAATCTGTTCAAATACTTTTCCTCTGTTCCTTTTCTAAATGCTCTATTTTATTATATTTTTTATTTATTTGAGAATTGTTTTATTTACTTTATTCAGAAGCATTGACCTACTTTTTTTGTATTCCTTGTTGACTTAGTTTATTAAGGAAACAATTGTTAAATAACAAATAAATAAACATTGGATATGTAATACGCAGGTAGCCTCTAACCATATACTGGGGTCCCCACACACAAATGCCCGATATGTAATCATCATATTTCCAATCGATCCATAATTTAAGCGCTATTGAAACAAGAAATACAGTAACATTGTGTTTCTAAATATGGACATTGTAAGGCTCTACGACGTCTGAACTGGGTAGTTTTTGTGATAGCCACACGCTTGTGGCTATCACTAGCTATTAAAGTTTTGACAGTGGAATGGAGTCTCTAGGTGACGAATTGTGGAAGAATTAGGGTCCCAAAATGTGTAGAGATTAATAAAGAAATAAACAAAGAATAAAGCCTATAAAGAACAGGGTTTGAGCGCTGTGTGCAGCACTAGATGTTGGTTGTTACAGTGGGGCCAGCCCATAAATCCGACTGTGAAAAAGAGTGTCCTCGACGCACAATGTTGTTGGTAAAAACACATTTTTACAACAATACCACAGCAGTCGAGTCACTTCCACAACTCAAGCCTCCCTCCAGTCTAGAACTCTGGCCCTCTTAAGGAGCACCAGAATGGGTGTGGATCAATTAGCCTCTGAGCCACAGCTGCAGACTATTACAGGACTACCAGACAGAAAGGAACGCATGAATCTTTTAAAACATGTTAAAACACAGTAAAGATGCCATTCACATCTTCACACCAACACCTCATTATTCCGACATTTCAATGTTCAGAAATATTTCCCATTTGATCGACATGCCACTATGCAGACGGTTTTATGTTACAAAAAAATGGTCCTAAGTGCTAGCCTAGCTGTTGCCAGACCAAGGTCAATCGTAGATTGCACATTGGTCCGGGGAAGCTGCCGTCCTTTTCTTCAGCACAAGAGGCGTGATCAACGGGCCTCGTTCAAATGACTCTGTACGCGATTGGCTGCTTGCCGTCGCTTCCCTGTCGTCATTGTGTTAAACCAGCTAAGCGTGTGCTAAGGGGAAAAGCCAGCTCGGTGAGGGCTCCCGCAAAAACGTATCGGAAGCAGAAAGAAATGTATTGCTCTTCTCCAGACCCTGGTTCAGGGCGAACTGAAATTGCCGGCAGAATGGGCGGGGCTACCCAGTCTACCGAAGTGCCGTTTTGCCGATAAAAAAAGAGAGGTGCATTAGGCTGACGGTCCTAGATGCCGAAAATACACAATCCCTGGAGTTTTACAGCCTCTCTCTCTCTCTCTCTCTCTCTCCGGCTGAATGGGCGGGGCTACCCAGTCTCTCTCGAAGTGCCTCTTCTCTCTCTCTCTCTCTCTCTCTCTCTCTCTCTCTCTCTCTCTCTCTCTCTCTCTCTCTCTCTCTCTCTCTAAGCACCAAAATACAACCTACTAGGTCTACATCTCATGTTCACAAGTATCGGAGAGAAAAGTGACAACGCAAAGTAATTCAGCACCATGGACCGGGAGCAGAGGTCTAATTGTCAACACCGGCACACACACACTCTCTCTTACACACACACAATCACACACACACACACACACACACACACACTGTAACAGTTTCCACGGAATAGTGGCTTTTAGCGTTGGGGTGCCAGGTAGACTCGGTCTACCAGAGAAAAGTATTTCTCCTTTTTTATATGAGATGAGATATTTATGTCATCTAAGTTTAAGCTCTAGTGAATAACCGCACAAAGGATTAATATATTAATTATCACCCTTTTGTATTGAGAATAAAAACCAACCACCAGGCAAAGCAAGTTAGTTCAGGGTTTCAGTGAACCACTTATGTTGTATTGAATCAAACACAGAGCAGCAATATTTCATTGTCACCACCACCATCAAACATCATCATCAGGCAGCCAGCATTCAGCGCAGCAACCCATTCATTCATTCATCATCATAGCACGAAAACAATAAATCAGTTCCCCAAACAAATCAAAATAACAAACAAAACAAACAAAAATACCTGGGTTACATTAGTAACCTTTCGGTTCAACTCAATTAGTTATTACACTCAATTTTAACTGTGGGCGTGCGATTAGACCAGCCCTCGTTAGTCCGTACCGCACGCAGGCTTTAACGTCCGAACGAGCCTGGCAATGTTCCAGATTACGAGAACGCACGCCAAACGCTAAACTGCGCGGGCATCCTTACAGCACCTGGTATTCCCAGGCGGTCTCCCATCCAAGTACTAACCAGGCCTGACCCTGCTTATCTTCCGAGATCAGACGAGATCAGGCGTGTTGAGGGTGCGTTGGTGCGTCGTAAGCGTTGGTGCGCAGCGTTGGTGTAAAGCGTTGGTGCACTGGAACGCTGCCACTCAGATGAGCGCTGAGGCTCCGCAGCAACAAACAGCAACGCTATATCACAGCATTGCACCGTCGTGTCAACAGCTCCGTTGCAGCATGTCCGTGGCTCCTGGACTTCGCGGAGTTTAACGTTCACTTAGTTGTATCACGGCGCAAACACACTTGGTAGTGTATAAAGAGGAGGGCTTCACTTCCTCCTTCACTCCCGCACGGAGAGTGAGATCTGTCGTCACACACCAGCGCACCGGCCGCAATCAACGGCCTTTTAAAGATGATGGAGTGACAGTTCTGACTGGTGATTGACAATTAGATCAGACGGCTCTGGAATCATTTCAGGCCGTCACACTCCTCCCCCCCTGAAAAAAGGAAGGTGTTAACCTTTCGGTCAAAACATCTTACTTCCCACACTTCTTGGGGATCCTTTTCCTCAACTGGTAACGGAAGAGAGGGACCTGGGTCTCCAGTACACTTTGCTCCTCATCCTCCCTTTCATCTGTACCCACCGGCTCAGCTGAGGGAACAGAAACTTTGGCTTTGGAGACTTCTGGGTCGGGGAAGCCAAGGAACGTCTCCTCGTCACTTTCCTCCTCCAGAATATCGAGGACTTTACGGCGTTCCAGTTCGTCCACTTCCTCTGCCGAGGGATAACAGGCCTTTAGGCGTGAGACATGGACAACACGCATGTCTTCACCTGTATCTTCCTTTACTGTTCGGTAATTCAGAGGACCCAGCTGCTCGACAATCCTATATGGACCCTGCCATTTCGGTGCCAGCTTGGCTGTAAAGAACTTTTCCTTCTTCGAGTACGGATGAGTTCTCAACCACACCCGATCTCGTACCTGGAACTGGAGCTCCCGCCTTCTCCGATCATAGTTTCGTTTCTGTTTGACCCTGGCCTTGGTCAGGTTCTTGTCAACATGAGCCTTCAGGTCATGTAGCTGAACTACCTGGTTGTAGCATGCAGAGTCTGGAGAGACATGCTGAGGTTGTAGAGCCAGGTCTAAGGGTCCGCGAAGAGGACGACTTAAGTTCAACTCTCCAGGTGTGACTCCGATGGATTCTTGCACTGAGGAGTTAAGAGCGAATCGGAACTCGTGTAGATGTTGATCCCAGTTCTTGTGCTGGCTCTCTACATAGGAGGCAATCATTGTCTTCAGAGTTCGATTCACTCTCTCCGTGAGGTTCGTTTGAGGGTGATAGGAGGTTGTCAGCTTGTGCTTTAGGTTCCACCGTTGGCAGGTCTCTTCGAAGACATCCGAGACAAACTGTGAACCTCGGTCTGACAGGACATACTCCGGCACACCCCAGCGTGTTAAGATCTCCCGGATCAGGATGCTGGAAACTGTCTTCCCAGTGACCTGGCGAAGAGCGAAGAGCTCCACCCATTTGGAGTAATAATCAACAAACACAAGTAAGTACTCGTTTTGTTTAGTACTCCTGGGGAATGGCCCCATTATGTCCACTCCAAGCATTTCCCAAGGTTGGGAGACAATCGTTTGCTGCAGCATGCCAGCAGTCTTCCGGCCTTCAGGCTTGTAGACTTGACAGACCTGGCAGTGTTTGGTGAAGGTCTTGACATCCAAGCTGAGGTTGGGCCAGTAGAGTAATGACTGCATTCTTTTGTATGTTTTGAATCTTCCCAGATGACCGGCTATTGGATGTTCATGGAAGTGTTGTAAGAGGGAAGTACGGAAAGGTATTGGAATGTAGACTTGGTAGAGGGTTCTGTAGGGTAACACCAACACACGGTAGACCTTATCTTCGATTATAGTCAACTTTGTGGGAGAGTTGACAATCTGTTCTCCATCCTCCAGGATTTTCTGGTAGATGGCTTGTATTTCTGTATCGTCCTGTTGGGCTTTCCAGATAGTCTCGTCTGAGACAGGGAATTCCTCCTTAGGTGAGTCTCGCTTGCTTGACAAGACCGTGGCACAGGTAGGGGGATATTCAGAGTTGACCTGATCAGCTGGGGCCCTGGAAAGAGCATCAGGGACGGTGTTGTATTTCCCCTTCCTGTATTCCACTGCAAAGGTGAATTCTTGTAGGCGCAAGGCCCATCTGATGAGTCTGGTACTGGGGTTGTGTGTCTTGAACACCCAGACAAGTGACGAATGGTCAGTGACTACAGTGAAGAACCGGCCTTCAAGATAGTATCGCCACTTCTCTAGAGCCCAGACGACAGCAAGACATTCTTGTTCAGTGGTTGAGTAGTTGCGTTCAGCTTTGTTCAAGGTTCTACTGGCAAACGCCAGCACTTCTTCAGTCCCAAGCTGTAATATCCTTGCGATATTATAGAAAAATGGACGGACACAGGAGCTACGTTTGAGGTTAGTTTACTGAACACTTTTCAATATAACGGACATGCATACAGGTCCAGAGGTCAACCAATCTAACCAGCCTATGCTGCCACCCTGAGGACAACTCCCGTCATAACATAACATTGTCACTCTTCTACATTCCTCCCCCCTTAAGCTGTTTTTCTCCGTGCCCCACAATAACATTGTGTCATCTACATACTCAACTGACACTGAAACAACAATTAATAGGCACTTAAGGTTTGTTTGTCACTCAACACATTTCAAAAGTAACAATAACCAACCAACAAATCACCAAGTTTACTTTTTTTTTTTTCGTTTTAAACCATCAATTTAACCCTCATAGTCATTCAAATAACTTGGTTTGCACACAGTCCTTTGTGACCGGCGCACAGGTGCTACCACAGGTTGTGACAGCCCTGCAGCATCTGGAGGTGGAATGTCAGACACTGATGGACTTGCTTTGTCTGGAGCAGGACTTAAGACACTCTGGGGGTGTGTCTCCTGAACACTGCCGTTTCCTGCCAGAGTGGAAGTCTCTGACGCATCCCTTACTGCTGTGGGTGAAACAGACAGTCCCAATGGTTCTGTGACCTTTGCCTCCAAACAGTCCCCTTTCTCAGGTCTTGACAGTATCTGATCCACATGTCTGCGCACAATGTTACCATCTCCTAACATGACTTTGTAAGAGACAGGACCTGTGATCTTTGTAATGAAACCAGGAATCCACTTAGGACCATGGCTGAAGTTTCTCGTGACCCACCGCATCTCCTTCTTGGAATTCCTCTCCCTTTTTGCTGCTTGTCCATGATGTTTCCTTTTGGCTGAGCTGTTTTCGCTCCACTTTTACTCTGCGATCAGGATGAAGCAGATCCAGTGTAGACCTTAACTTCCCTCCTTGCAACATTTCCGCAGGTGAGAGCCCTGTGGTGGACTGTGGTGTAATGCGATAATTAAACAGCACACTCTCGACACTTTAGTGGCAAGGCTGCCCTCCTGCCTTTTTCATCATTGACTTGAACCGTCTGGACTGGCGCGCTCAGCACAGCCGTTGGATGAAGCATGATATGGAGCAGATGTGATGTGCTCAATACCATTTTTCCTCAGAAAGTCTTTGAATTCCGCACTCACGAAACATGAGCCATTATCGGACACAATTGTCTCTGGTATCCCCTGATTACTGAAGCTCTTTCGCAGGCATTCAATTGTGCTGGCTGAGGTGGAGGTTGTTACAGGATAAGCATCCATCCACTTTGAAATTCGCGTCCATCAAGATCAGAAACATGTGTGTCCCATAAAAGGTCCGGCATAATCAATTTGTAATTCTCTGCCACGGTTTTGCTTGGCCACTCCACGGGTGAAGTGGTGCTGGAGGCAGGCAGGTTACGGTTGTTCTTGGCATGTGACACAACTTTTAACTACAGTCTCTATGTCTGCGTCCAATTTTGGCCACCAGAAGTAGCTCCGTGCTAAAGCTTTCATCCTAGTTGATACCAATGTGACCATGATGTTAATTGCTGTAAACATGGCCTCTCGCCCTGGTGGCGGCACCCACAACACGTGACCCCCACAGTACACACACCCATCTTGTAGACTTAACTCTGTTTTTCTCACAGAATAAGGTTGGAAAGCTGGATCTAAGTCGTGCATTGGCCAGCCATGTTTGTATTCAACTGTGCAACTCTGGACAATACAGGGTTCCTCTGTTTGTCCACCTGCTCACTTCCACTGTGGACACGAGGGTTACAGTCTCCATCATGAGCACTCTTTCCTCCTGTTCCTCCTTGGCTGCAGGTTGCGGCAGAGGAAGGCGACTCATGGCATCTGGCATTTCCATGATTGTTTTCCAGGTTTGTAGATGATCTCATATTCATACGCTCTCAGCGTTACAGCCCATCGCTGAATACGAGGAGATGCCATGTTAGGCACAGCCTTCATCTCGTTGAAGAGGAATATCAAGGGTTTGTGATCAGTACAAATGACAAACTGCCTTCCGTACAGGTATTTGTGGAAGCGCTGAATGCCAAACATCACTGCCAAGCCCTCTTTGTCTAATTGTGAGTAGTTGGATTCAGCTGATGTCAGTGTCCTTGACATAAAGCTGATTGGTCGCTCTTGTCCATCCGGCATTCGATGCGACAACACCGCCCCCACTCCATAGGGCGAGGCATCACAGGACAGGATCAAGTCTTTTTGACTGTCATAATGCACTAATACTTCAGACGATTGCATGAGGCGCTTGGATTCCTCAAACGCTCCTCTTGTTGTTCTGTCTCCCATCTCCATTTTGTCTCTTTTCTCAACAGTTCATGCAAGGGAGACAACAATGTGGACAAGTTTGGCAGGAATCTGTTGTAATAATTTAGCAAGCCAAGGTACGCACGCAGTTCAGTGACATTAGTGGGTGCTGGTGCTTTCTGTATTGCACTGACCTTGTGTGGTAGGGGATGAAGTCCCGAGGCATCCACTTTATGTCCTAAGAACTCTGTTTCCTGTTCCATGAATGCACATTTGTTGCGCTTTAGGCGAAGGCCAGCTTCCTGCAGACGTGTCAGCACCTGGTGCAACGTGGCCAGATGTTCTTGGTCACTTTGGCCTGTCAACAAAATGTCATCCAAATATACTGCCACATTTGGGATGCCAGCCACCAGACTCTCCATCAGTCTCTGAAATATGGCTGGACTGGAAGAAACCCCAAATGGCAGACGGTTCACCTGGAACAGACCTTTGTGTGTGTTAATGGTGACATAGGGCTTTGATGCTTCATCTATCATCACCTGTTGATAGGCATGGCTCAAGTCCAGTTTACTAAACTTTTCACCACTGGACAATTTCTCAAACAGGTCCTCTAGTTTTGGTATTGGATACTGTTTCCAACTTTGACACCTGGTTGACTGTGAGCTTGTAATCTCCACAGATGCGCACTGAGTTGTCAGGCTTCAACACAGGAACAATCGGCGCAGCCCCCTCAGAGAACTTCACTGGCTCGATTATCCCTTGATTGGTGAGTCTCTCTCCAACTCGACCTCCACTTTCTTTCTCATTAGCCATAAGGGACTGGGCGGGGTTTTATAGTACTTTGGAGCAACTCCTTCTTTTACGTATATTTTTGCTGGGGGGCCCCTCCACGTTCCCAGTTCCCTCTTTGAAAACGTCCTCCTTCTGCCTTAAACACCTCTTGCAATGTAATCTGTTTTTGTTCTATGTTGTTCAGCAGAACACAGTTCATTCCCAGCTCTTTCATCCATGATCTGCCCAACAGGTTTGGCCCTGGCCCAGCTACGACCACCACTGGAAGCTGTTTGGTTTGGTCTTTGAACTTCACAGTTACTTCTGCTGCACCTAGTGTGGGGACTCTCTCACCGGTGTATGTTTTAAGAGTCAGTGAACAATCTTGTAGCTCTGGTGTACCCCCTGCTGCTGCCCATAACTTAGCATACTCAGTCTTTGATACAATTGTCACATTGCAACCTGTATCTACTTCAAATTTGACCATGTTACCATTTAGGTTTAGCTGAGTAGTAATGGGGTCTGTTTTTGCTATTTTTTGGCTCTGTTAGATTGTGCAATGTAAACACCTCTTCATCACTAGAGAGATTCACAGGGGATTCACTTATGTGGTGTGCAGACTGTTTTTTATCCCTTTTTACAAACGGCTTATGCTTCCCTCCCCCCTTAAGCTGCTGCTGGCCTGTAGGAGGCAAGGATCTGCACATCTTCTTCACATGTCCTTTTTTTCCGCAGCCATGGCACTGTTCATTGATGAACCGACAGTCCCGTGCCACATGTTCACCCCCACACCTGTAACATGTTAGCTGCGTCGTTTTTTCTTGCCACTTCTGTCCCACTTTCACATTGTGCACTGGCAGTTGTGCTGCAGCTTTACTCACATTACTGTCCATCGTTTTCGGTTGCAGTTGCAGGTCCCGCACGTCCCTGCTTGCGGTCTCGATGGCTTGTGCGACTTTTCAGCGCCCGCCTTCAAAAGCCAGGTCGGGCTCCGCCAACAATCTCCGCTGGATGCGGTCATCCGCAATGCCGCATACGAGCCTGTCGCGTAGCATCTCTTTCAGCTTATCCCCGTAGTTACAGTGTTGAGCCAGCTCCCGTAGCACCGCTACATACTCCGTCACAGTCTCATTCACCGCCCTCGTCCTCGAGTTAAACTTGAATCTCTGGACTATCTCACTGGGCTTTGGGTTGTAGTGTGACTGAAGCAGGTTAGCCAAGTCCTCATATGACTTCTCACCAGGCTTCTCCGGGCTTAACAAGTTTCTCATTAAACTATATGTCCGGCTGCCTACTGAGCTCAACAATATAGCCCGCTTTCTTTCAGCTACTTTGATATCGTTTGCAACGAAAAAATGTTCCATCACCCTCGACGTTACTCCTCCAGGCTTGAATCTGGCTGTCAAAAAGCCGCGAGTGTCCCAACCATTGCCGTAGCCATCCCGACGCTGCTACTAGCTCCGTCGTTAGCGTTGCTGCTAGCGTTAGCCTCCTCGCCGTCCGACCTTCAACCGAGTCCCCGCGTAGCCGAACTCACAAGCTGCTTCCTCTTCTTACAACTCACAGTGAGCTCGCTGGGTCTCCTCCTCGCCAAATGTAATATCCTTGCGATATTATAGAAAAATGGAGGGACACAGGAGCTACGTTTGAGGTTAGTTTACTGAACACTTTTCAATATAACGGACATGCATACAGGTCCAGAGGTCAACCAATCTAACCAGCCTATGCTGCCACCCTGAGGACAACTCCCGCCATAACATAACATTGTCACTCTTCTACATAAGCCCAGTCCGTTGAGCAAGGACTGCTCCCAGACCCACGTCGCTTGCATCTGTGTACACCACAAACGGTAAGTCGAAGTTTGGGTGTCCAAGTATTGGAGATGTGACAAGGTGGTGTTTGAGGGTGTCAAAGGCAGTCTGACACTCAGCTGTCCATTTAAACTTTACCCCTTTCCTCTTCAAGGCATTCAGCGGGTCTGCGATCTGCGAGAAATTTGGTACATACCGGTGGTACCAACCGGCCATGCCCAAAAATCTCTGCAGAGCCTTGAGGTTCGATGGTACTGGCAAGTCTTGGACTGCTAGTGTTTTGGCAGGATCCACCTCGATTCCAGTGGCAGACACAATGTGTCCAAGGAACTTCAGTGAAGTCTGGCAGAAGTTGCTCTTTTTCATGTTGACAGTTAGGCCAGCTTCTCTCAGTTTATCCAACACTTGCTGGAGGTCTTGGATATGCTTTTGTCTTGTCTTCGAGTAGATTATTATATCATTGAGATATACAAAGCATATAGTCCCCTTCAGCTCTCCCAGTGCTGTCTCCATGAGTCTTTGGAACGTGGCAGGCGCATTCTTCAGCCCGAATGGCATAACCTTGAAATGGAAGAGGCCTTCGGCACAGACGAATGCAGTCATGTCACGGCTAGCTGGATCCATTTCAACCTGCCAATACCCACTATTGAGGTCAAGGGTCGTGAAGATGGCTGAGCCCGATAGGGACTCCAAGATCTCATTTATGGTAGGTAATGGGTAAGCATCGTTCTGGGTGATGCTGTTCAATTTTCGGTAGTCCACACAGAACCGGTAGTCTCCTGTCTTTTTGGGAATGAGGACAACAGGAGAAGCCCAGGGAGACATGGACCTTTCAATTACGTCCTTGTCCAGCATCTCCTGAATGAGCTCATGTTGGATGCGGTACTTGGCTGGTGACAACCGGTATGGTTTTTGTTTGACGGGTATATTATCTGGTGTCAGATGGATCTTGTGCTTCAAGAGTCCCGTACGTCCCACCAGTTTTGTGCACACATCGGAGTTCCTGTGCAGCTGCTCCAACAGCATGAACTCCTCGTACTCTTCCAGCTTAGCCCTCTTCACTGCCAGTTCAAGTAGGTCCTCAACGGTTTTGTCTTGGTCTAGCAGAACGGGAGCAACAGCTGAGAAGAATGCGACAGTCGGCCGCCAGTCTTGAAGCTTCGCCCCGTCTGACAAGAAGGAGTACTTTTTCCCAGGGTTGTGCGGGAACCAGTACGCGTTGTGGGTGATGTCCATCTGGACGCCACTCATGTACATGAAATCAAGTCCCAACACAGCAGGGAAAGCAAGGGTTTTGGCTGGGAGAATCACTGTGGGGATCTCATAACGTTGATTGTTCAGCTGGAATACAACTGGACTCCATCCCAGTTGTTGCTTGGCTTCACCATCAGCCAGGTACAAGGGACCTTCAACCCAAGGGTGTAGCTTCTGGTTTTTGTCCTTTACATCCTTCCACAACTGCTCATTGAGTAGAGTGTAGGACAATCCAGTGTCCAGGATGGCTGTTCCTGTCCAACGTCCGACGGACAGCGGCCACACCAGCTGACGTGGTATTGGTCGTTGGGGCGGGACAATGGAAGGATAGACATAAGCATTCTCTCTGGGTCTTTCCGGCTGGGTTAATGTACTGATTGTAGGGTGGTTGGTTGATTGCTGAGAGTGAGGATTGGAGGATTGGTTTTGGGTGGACTTATTGGGGTTTCTGGAGTGGTTGGGTTGTAGAGAGTAGCAAGACTCTGGGGCATGTCCCTTCTTGTTACATCTCCAGCAGAACAGTCCCACATTAGCTGTGGTCTCAGGCTGATGTGGTTGACTTTGGTTGGGTGGCTTGTTTGGCTGCCTGTTTGAGGGTCTTGTGCGATGGTCATACTGCTGTTGACATTCTCTGTCCTTTTCGAACTGCTGACCCAGCCGAACAAGGCCATCAACAGTAGTTGCTCTCTCTCTGAGCTGGCTGGCAAGAAGAGGGTTGATGTTCTTGAGTATCAACTTAATGACTTCATCCTCCTGTATTTCCGGCTTCCAGCGTTTGCATAGTGAGTAGTAACTGTATGCAAAATCGCGGATGCTCTCCTTCTCACCTTGAACACGGTTTCTGACTCTGTCAGCTAGCTCGTCAGTGTAGTCTTCTGACAGGAAAGCAGAAGAGAACTTGTTCTCAAAGTCAGCCCAAGTTTGGGTGTTCAAGCGTGCCACATTCCACCAATCTCTAGCGGTTCCATGGAGCACATTTCGCAACGTGGCGAGCAGTTCGCCATCTGCTAGAGGATTTAGGGCAAGGAAGTCGCGACACCTCTCAAGGTAGAGAAGAGGATCAGGGCTGTCATCCTTCTTCCCAAAAGTAGGAAATTCCAATTTTATTGGCAGAGCTCCTCCAGAACGTCTGCTATGGGAAGACGTATGAGTAGGGGAGTCGGGAGGAATTATGGAGGTGAAAGGTGAGGTGCCATGGAAGTCAAGATTTTCAGGGCCAGGATGCATAGTGGACTGCAGTGGAATGGGAGGTGTGGTTTGCTGCTGTCTCGAGAAGGTAGCATGCCTTCCAATGGATGGTATTGAGGTAGCCACCACAGAAGTTGGATGCAGTGACCTCTGCTCGAGAATGGTCACGTCCGCAGACAAGTCAGTTAAACTTTGGTTGCATTGTGCAATCTCCTGCTGTAGGAGAGAAACTGAACTCAGGACAGGAGAATTTGGTGCATTTACTTCCTGAAGGAGCTCATCATGGTGGGTTTTCAAGCGCCACTGTACAGCAGAGATGATTTGGGTTCTGTGGTAATCGAACTGTTTGTCCATAGCAATAACTATGTCATTTTTCCCTTTCTCATAGAGTTGAGTTAGGTTTCTAGGCAGGGTGTTCAGAGATTTTGCCAGCTCTGAGATGCGTCCTGCCTGTTCAGCTTTGAGCTGGTGGACTTGATCCAGGATACGGGTTTGAAATGCTTGCTGATCTTGACGCATAGCATATAGATCTCCTTGAATGTGCTGCAACAGCCATGAATGGCTAGGCGCCTGTGGCCTCTGTCCATGGGGCAGATTGAGGTGTTGAGTCACATTAGTGAGATCCATGTCCCCTATTGAGTGGCTCGTTTGCGTGCCTACAACCGGCTCATATCCAGGCTGCAGTCCAGCTCCAATCACAGTAGCAGGTTCCTCATTTTCACTCTCGTCCGCGGTATCCCAAGTCAGCTTCATTGTCAGATACCACTGCGGCCGTGTTAAGGACTGAGTTGTCCGATCCCATGACTGAGTGAGGGGTTGCATTTAATGAATGAGCAGATCCATTGATTGGGTCGTTGATTGATTGATTGGTAGTTCCATTGCTCGGTGGATTAGCAGTTGCACTGCTGGTTGGAACAATGACATTGGCTCCAAGGTTTGATTGATTGACTTGACGTAGCTCCATGTTTTTTGTTTTTATTCTCAATGTTTAGTGTCCCGTCTGGGGTGCCATTTTTATGTAACAGTTTCCACGGAATAGTAGCTTTTAGCGTTGGGGTGCCAGGTAGACTCGGTCTACCAGAGAAAAGTATTTCTCCTTTTTTATATGAGATGAGATATTTATGTCATCTAAGTTTAAGCTCTAGTGAATAACCGCACAAAGGATTAATATATTAATTATCACCCTTTTGTATTGAGAATAAAAACCAACCACCAGGCAAAGCAAGTTAGTTCAGGGTTTCAGTGAACCACTTAGTTGTATTGAATCAAACACAGAGCAGCAATATTCATTGTCACCACCACCATCAAACATCATCATCAGCAGCAGCAATTCAGCGCAGCACCCAATTCATCATCATCATCATAGCACGAAAACAATAAATCAGTTCCCCAAACAAATCAAAATAACAAACAAAACAAACAAAAATACCTGGGTTACATTAGTAACCTTTCGGTTCAATTCAATTAGTTATTACACTCAATTTTAACTGTGGGCGTGCGATTAGACCAGCCCTCGTTAGTCCGTACCGCACGCAGGCTTTAACGTCCGAACGAGCCTGGCAATGTTCCAGATTACGAGAACGCACGCCACAAACGCTAAACTGCGGCGCGGCATCCTTACAGCACCTAGTATTCCCAGGCGGTCTCCCATCCAAGTACTAACCAGGCCTGACCCTGCCTATCTTCCGAGATCAGACGAGATCAGGCGTGTTGAGGGTGCGTTGGTGCGTCGTAAGCGTTGGTGCGCAGCGTTGGTGTAAAGCGTTGGTGCACTGGAACGCTGCCACTCAGATGGGACCTGAGGCTCCGCAGCAACAAACAGCAACGCTATATCACAGCATTGCACCGTCGTGTCAACAGCTCCGTTGCAGCATGTCCGTGGCTCCTGGACTTCGCGGAGTTTAACGTTCACTTAGTTGTATCACGGCGCAAACACCACTTGGTAGTGTATAAAGGAGGAGGGGCTTCACTTCCTCCTTCACTCCCGCACGGAGAGTGAGATCTGTCGTCACACACCAGCGCACCGGCCGCAATCAACGGCCTTTTAAAGATGATGGAGTGACAGTTCTGACGAGGTGATTGACAATTAGATCAGACGGCTCTGGAATCATTTCAGGCCGTCACAACACACACACACACACACACACACACACACACACACACACACACACACACACACACACACACACACACACACACACACACACACACAATCGCACACACACAATAGGCAAGTAGACAGTATTTACATTTTCATTTACATTTAGGGCATTTAGCAGACGCTTTTATCCAAAGCGACTTACAATAACTACATTTGTCATAAGAAGTGCAACAATATATCGCTGTCGGTACAGAAAGGATGTTCATAGAACCAAGTGCAAGTACAACAATCACTAGGCTAACCAATTCCCCGTGTTACAGCAATGATAGCAGCTACTGCAGTTGCTACACAGTTAAGTACTATGATATAATACGATACAATACAATACAATACAATACAGTGTACATTGGTGGCCAGAGGGGGGAGGGTGGCTATGCAGAGTCGAGGTGGACTCTGAACAGGTGAGTCTTGAGTCTTTTTGGGAAGATAGTGAGCGACTCTGTGGTCCTGAGAACGGCAGGGAGCTCGTTCCACCACTGAGGTCCCAAAACCGAGAAGAGTTGTGACTTCGCTGAGCGACCTTTGTTAGCTCTTAGCGATGGCGGTACCAGACGTCCAGCTGAGGTAGTTGAGCGGAGCGATCGAGCTGGGGTGTGTGGGTTTAGCAACGCTTGAAGGTAGGCAGGGGCAGTTCCATCGACTGCCTTGTATGCCAGTATCATCGTCTTAAATTTGATGCGAGCTACTACAGGGAGCCAGTGGAGGTCCCGGAAGAGGGGGGGGTCACATGCGGGAGAACTTCGGTAGGTTGAACAAGAGGTGCGCTGCCGCATTCTGGATGTGCTGCAAAGGTTTAATCGCAGAGGACGGAAGTCCAGCCAGGAGTGAGTTGCAGTAGTCGAGGCGGGAGATGACCAGTGAAACGGAAAGGAACCACCACCACGCTGGTGGTGGTTCAACTATGGATGGAGTTCCTTTGCACTGGAGGACACCATCTTTTCTTCTTAGAGAGGTGGAGCTTAGTCCCGGAGGTGGAGGGGATGGAGGACAAACCAACAGACAAGCAACAAACATGAATGAGAAATATTTATATCCACTGTGCTTTGGCGTGTATATTCCTGTTAATGCATTAGGTCCTGATTGATCGAGAGATTTGAAGGCAGCATAATTGTTATAACTTCCATTGCGTACGTTAATCATTTATTGTTCTTCTTAAGTTTTCTTTATTCCCTTGTACGCGTGCCTGTTTTTTGTGCAGTTAACTGCTCCTGCATACTTCCAGTGACAGAAACCATCCAACGATCAAAACGTCCGTCACTTTAACGACATGAATGGCTATCTCTGCGTTTTTACAATGTAGGTTCTAGGACGGCTCTACCGGCTCTTCAATACTTCACGCATCACAACTTGGTCAATTTCAATGTTAACCTTGGTTCAAACCATTTAACAAATCAGCACACTTGTATCTTTAATTATCTGAAAACCGAATTTCAATTACCTTTATACTTTTTCAGAATCACAGTTTAAGTTCCATATCGTCTTTGTTTTCAGTTGGTCTCATTGAATTACGCTGAGGTAAGAGCGTGGAGGACGTGCAGGCAGTTTTGCCAGATGGGGTGGGTGTTTTTCCGAATTGGACAACTTTTTATGACGTTCAAGCAGCGGTGATGCTAGCATTGATGTTAGCGGTGATGTTAGCGTTGACGTTAGCGCTGACATTAGCATTTTAGCAGGCATACTCCCGCAGTTTGTTAGGACGAAACACATTCTAGTTTCCTTACTAGAATGCAGCCTTGTGTCAGGAAGTCTCTGGCTCTGGTTTAGATGGGACTCTGCCAAGATGGCCGCCACAGTGCACCATTGGGGAGCCAATAACCACTCTTCTTCAAAGAGAAAATGATTAAAGGATGCTATCTGGAGCTCTTGAATGGACAGAACAAAGAGATGAAGAGGGATGAGTGGAAAGATAGATTCCTCCGTTGCATTTGGTGTTCACGCTCAATATATTGATGGATGGATTGATAGATGGTAGCTGGGAAAGCATATATACTGATGGATGGATGACATATCGCTTCAGAGCTGCCTAGCACTAATAGTTCCCATGGATGGGAAATGCACCTAGCTATACGGTTTACCTTTGAAGGACGTAGTGAGGAGACTTAAGGCTGGAAGACAAGAGCTGTTTTTAAGGCTCACAACATAGTGAGCACACTCAATGAAAAGGCACGGGGTCATTGGAAAACAGACAAACAAACAGGCATGTGCACTTGAATACAAACTTCCTTGCACAAACAGGTATTACCAGACAGGGTCAATGTCCCATGGTGAAGGAGTTAGCTACTTGAAATGAGGAGAAGCAGAAAGTGAAGACATCCACAGGTAGACAGCATGCAGTGTGTTTCTGCCCGAATACCACAAGAGTAGTTGGCAGTGTACATTGTGTGTGTGTGTGTGTGTGTGTGTGTGTGTGTGTGTGTGTGTGTGTGTGTGTGTGTGTGTGTGTGTGTGTGTGTGTGTGTGTGTGTGTGTGTGTGTGTGTGTGTGTGTGTGTGTTAGCGGATCCATTATATCCGTGAGTCACATGGCTCTGTGCCAGTGAGCTCTTATATTGGCTCGGACATGAGGAAAATCCCCAGTGATCAAATCTGATTGAGCTACTTCACTCCAATAGTCTCTACACCACATACATTACTGTCTTTATGCCTCCCTCCCTTTTGTCTGCTCTCTCTCCCTGCTTTATTGCTTAATCTCTCTCACTTCACCCCCCTCTTCCTTTCCGTTTTCATCGGTCTCTCTTTCACTTCACCCGCTTGTTATCCCTCTTTCTTCAATCCCCTCTCTGCCTCTCGCTCTAGATCTGACTTTTTCCCTCTAATACTCTGACGCTCCCTCTCTTGCTCTCTCCCCCTCGCTCCACCTCTCAGTATTCCACATGTTCTCCCCCTGCCATAGCGACCCCACAGGCCAACGTCATGGTGCCCGCCCTCATCGCCTGCGCCACGCAATCAAGCTTGTGATCGGCCTCTTGTTGGAGGACGCTGGTGTGTGTCTGTGTGCGATCAAACAGACAGATGCGACTCCCAGCTAAGACTTGCTTCACAGCCTCAGAGCATTTGTATTATTTTTATTGCATCCTGCATTTTGTATATATTTTAATTATTTTTAGAATCGTACATATTTTCTTTTGAATTTTCCCTCATGTTTCTATTCCAGTCTATTACTGTGTTGGTCAGGACCAGTACCAGAGCATTGGGAACAGAAGGGACCGGATCCAAACGCAGGTGAGAACTCGGGAGATTACTTTAATAAAGAAACGCAGAAATGATCACAGGGAAAAGGACATGACAACAACATGGAGCAGACAAGGGAACAAAGGAAGTGAACATGTAGATATGGGAGAGACCTATCAGATGATGAGGTGCAGGTGGGAAGATAGACACGGACGCCCAGGTGAGGGGAATGCTTTCTTTATGAGAGAGAGGAAGCAGAACTCTGATGTTGTGACAACTATAATAGGGACACAATACAGGTCGCTAACAGACATCGAATCGGGTTTACAGTAAACATCGACACATTTGTGTCATTGGTGTGAACAAACGGCGCACCAGAACAACATTGCTGCATATCAAATGAAAACATTTTGTGGGCACAATCAAATATGTATTTGCTGGAAAATATGATAGAGCTAGATGCCAGGCTCATAAAGCTCAACTGGCATGACCATAACAAGAGACACACACGACGGAGATTCTGCAGGCCTCACCTGGGACGCCATCCATGTCCGCCGTCCCGCCGGCGGCCATGGACGGCCTGGAGAGCTGATGGGGGGGGGACGGAGGGGCTGACATCTGGGCACCGGCCACTCGGAGGACCGGTGAATGAATGGTGCAATCAAGAGCCACTTTCAACCGGAAAATACTGGAGAGAGGGACCAGCCAACCGTTGTGTGTATACTGAGAGTGAGTGTGGATGTTTGTGTAAAATAAGTGGGAGTGTACCTGAGACACACTCACTTCGAGGCGATGTTCTTTCATTTTTTACTTTAATGCCAAAAGCATCTGAAGGGGGAGCAGCTCTGTCCTCACCACCCCTCTCTCCCCCTTCTCCTCATCCGCTAATCCTACACAACCACTGCCTGCCTTCGCACTCCCCCCGGCACCACAGAGACCCATCTGGAGCTGTTTCCAGGAGGGTTCCCGTGAGAGAAGCTATCTCTGAAGCCGCCTGCTGCCTCCCATGAGCTAAACGTCAACATCTTAAGCCAACCCTTACACCAATCCTCAACATGCACAGAACACCAGACCCCCAGATCTCCATCCATGGCCAGGTGGCAGAGAGGGAGGGACGGACAGACAGATGGACCGGTCAGAAGACCTTCCCCCAACACACCCTGGACTGTTGACGTGCCTGGCCAATCGCAATCTTCCGATGGGCTGGATCTGGCTGCCATGGTGATGGAGCAGAACATCTGTAGATGCGTAGAAGCAAGGGTGAGTGAGTGCCCCCCCTGTCCCCTGTGGTCTGGTCCTACTTATCCATGTCTGAGTTAATTAAGACACACTGAGCTGCAGCCGTGTGTGTGTGTGTGTGTGTGTGTGTGTGTGTGTGTGTGTGTGTGTGTGTGTGTGTGTGTGTGTGTGTGTGTGTGTGTGTGTGTGTGTGTGTGTGTGTGTGTGTGTGTGTGGAGCAGGGCAATGTCTTCAGGTGGGGGGCTAGGAGCAAAACAGCAGGGCATCACTTTCACCATCTGGTCAGACCCAAGGATGGGTCACATGTGTGTGTGTGTGTGTGTGTGTGTGTGTGTGTGTGTGTGTGTGTGTGTGTGTGTGTGTGTGTGTGTGTGTGTGTGTGTGTGTGTGTGTGTGGGTGTGTGTGTGTGTGTGTGTGTGTGTGTGTGCTCGCCTTCTTGATTTCACCCCATCTTTCTTTCTACTGATGGAATTCTCTCTCTCTCTCTCTCTCTCTCTCTCTCTCTCTCTCTCTCTCTCTCTCTCTCTTCTCTTCTCTTCTCTCTCTCTCTCTCTCTCTCTCTCTCTCTCTCTCTCTCTCTCTCTCTCTCTCTCTCTCTCTCTCTCTCAGATTCAAGGTGAAACGGGTTCTCTTACACCTTACATACATTTGGATAGAAACACACCCTCTCTCTCTCAGACACACTTACAATTGCGTAGATAAAGTGGCAAATGAGGCAACCAGCTTGTTATAAGGGACTCTTTATTATTCATTTTTCTAATTGTATTTACACTTCATTATTAATATTCATGCTCAGCTCACCAGTCAAGGTGCTGATAGCGACTCGGATTAGATGCCCACAAGTAACGGCTTCAAGCTGCCGTATGGCCGAGAGAGATTTAGAAGAGAGATTGTGAATGCGTGTGTTTGTGTGTTTATTTTTGTGATTGAGTGAGTGTGTGTTTCTGTGTTAGTGTGTTTATTTTATGAGTGATAGTGTGTCTGTGTGCGCACATAAAAGTAGGTGTTTGTGTGCGTGCATGACAATGGTCCATGTCCACACACACACACCCGGGGACTGAGACCTGAACCTGCCGTTTAAATGTTGTGTCATGAACCAAATGGCAGATGGAATCAATTTTGCTGAAGCGCAATCAGTATCTCCCCCGACCGCGATCTCCGCTGTAAACTCCGCCGTCTCATGGGCAGCCGATGACTTCATGTCATAAAGCTGTGACTTTCCCCCAAGCCATTCATCTAATCTTGGCTAGCTATCAAGCTAGTGGGCAACACACGATCGAGAAGGGTAGCAGGCTTTATGTCATTTTAATTGGTCCCTGGTCCTCCTGAAACAATGTGGCTTTTGACTTTGGGGAAAAAACTTTATCTGGATTGCTGCATTGTTTTCAAAAATTGGAAATTTATCTGATAATCTTTTAACCCTGTTTGTGTGTGTGTGTGTGTGTGTGTGTGTGTGTGTGTGTGTGTGTGTGTGTGTGTGTGTGTGTGTGTGTGTGTGCTGTGTGTCGTGTGTGTGTTGTGTGTACGCTTGTAAGATGTGTGATGCATTTAATGCATTCAGTACAGGGATGGGGAGAAGGCGTTCGAGCGGTAGCATAGACAAATAGAAATCAACGTTGTGCCAAACGCCTCTCATGCTCCTAAAGTACTGCACATGTTTGTAACTGTATGAAACCAATCAGTATGAGAACAACGAGGGCAGCACACCGAATCTCCATAATGTCCATAGTTTGACGACTTTGTTTTCTTTGTTTACTTTTTTTTATGCGTTACCCCGCGTTACCCCGGCCCCGACCGTCTTGTCCAATGATTGGACGATCTATGCACAAACATGCATTGTTGACAAATTCTCAGACTGTTGTGAATAAATGCTATTTAGAATAGGAGTCGCATCACTCATGGAGCACACATTCAAATAATTCATTTCCCTCAAGAATTAAAGACATTTTTGTATCTTCTTTGGCACTTGCATTAACCTGAAACACACGCCAAAATATTTGTAGTTCGGCACTAAATGAATCTCAGTTCCCTTAATAACTTTGGGGATGGGGGCTGATTTCCTAGAATCAATAATCACCTAACCTCTATTCTCAAACTTGCTCTGGCAGCTATGTTTTGAAAGCATATAAAGAAGGGGAGAAACTCAGGCATCCTTCGTGGGAACCAGTGGATGAGTGTTGCTTGTTTGAGATGACACACTTTAATCTCACACACTGTGATCTGTCTGTTAGAGAGTCTTAACTCAATCCAATGACATTAATATTGAGATTCAAATCAGAGAGAAGTCATTCACCGTCTTCAGGTTTTAACACTTGTCGACGGGGACCATAGTTAAGGGTTTCCAGATTACTGGGTTCTTTTGCAACTCAAGAGATTTACCAAAATAATGTATGTGTCTCTCTGCATGTATGTGTGTCTCTCTATAAGTGTTTGTGTGTGTGTCTTCATGTACCTATGTCTGCACTACGGGAGGGTCTATAGGGGGGGCACCCCCGTGCTGAAATACGATGTCCCCCCCAAATGCCATTGGGCAATTGGAGTACTGTCAATCTGACGATGCCCACCGCCATCAGATAAGAGCGCTGTCAATCGTTGCTTGATTTGCGATAAATGAACGATCTGATCCAGTGATGTGGGAATGCTAAGATGTAAAATGGTGCCTTGGAACAGAACAACGTTACTCTGGGATGTGGTCCGAGAAATGAAGCCCCTGAGTCATACCAGTGGGGTATTGATTCAAAGTCGCTAACGAAAGCGGCGCTGAGTTGATTTAGCCCGGTTAGAACTAATGCCTACTTCCACTTGAGGCTTAAGCCATTCTATCAACGCAGTTCAGCCCCACCTTGCTCACGTTAGTTCAAGCCAGGCTTACGTCATCATGGATTACGTGCGCTCACGAGACATGTAACCAGCCCAGAACCGTGAATGTCGAATCATGGATCAAATGTCCGAAAAAGGACCAAGCGGGATCTTTTCCAGTGGCGAACAGAAGCTGCTTGTGGAGGTCTATGAGGAGTACAAGCATATAATAACTCAAATAGGGAACACTGTAACTATTAATAAATACTGGAAGGCTATCTGGCAAAAAAAAGCTTAATATCCAGGTAACGTGTCGGACTTGCAACCGCTCGTCCGGGGTTCAATCCGCATACAATTAGTCATTTAGGAAGGATTACTGGAGAAATCAAAGAACCTTTCATGCCATTTATTTTCCATTTCTTTGAATATTCAAATTGACTGACCATAGTATTTCTCTCAACAGAAGTTGTCTTTGCTGCATGCCGAGGAACTCATTTTCCCATGCAGTGGTGTCTGTCATTGTGACAAAGGCGTTAGTAACATTAATATTAGCGTTAACTTTACCATCGGTTTTAGCAAGTTATATTTGGGTTTTAGGGATATTGTAGGCATATGTATAATATAAAAGTCAATTGTTAGGCCTAATTTCTCTGACATAAAAAAAATTACAAAAATGCCAACGGCATGAATTCAATGGCGTACCCAGGACCCGACCGTTGGCCCCCCATACTGGAGGGCTGATGCTAGACCACTCTGGTCCCCGATACTGGAGGGCTGATACTAGACCACTCTGGCCCCCCATACTGGAGGGCTGATGCTAGACCACTCTGGTCCCCCATACTGGAGGGCTGATGCTAGACCACTCTGGTCCCCCATACTGGAGGGCTGATGCTAGACCACTCTGGCCCCCCATACTGGAGGGCTGATGCTAGACCACTCTGGCCCCCCATATTGGAGGGCTGATGCTAGACCACTCTCCCAACTGCTGGTTCTCTGGTTCAGTAGAATACATATCATTGTGTAAAACTGTGTTGAGAAAATATCCATGACAACAATAGATACAACAATATTCATTTAATTATTTTATTTGCATTATTTAATCTTAGACTCTGAGTGAAAATATACGCTGTTTGTACTTCATATATGTACATTTATGACAAAATCGTGCGGACTGGGCTTGACGGAACCTTCTGATGGTACACTTGTTGCTGACAGATGGGACTTCTCTCTCTTCTAGATTAAGCGTGCATTCACACCTGCCTTGTTTGGTTCGAACCAAACCATAAACATCTCTGGTGCGGACCTTTTGGGCTGGGGTGAATACAAACCATCGAACTCTGGAGAGACCCAGCCGGAGAGGTGGTCTCGGATCGCTTCCAAACTAACCCTGGTGCGGTTTGCTTGAGATGTGAAAGCGACCGCGCTCGGTCCGACCCAGTTCTAAAAATAATATGCCTTTTTGGACGCAACAGGCTCCCACTGCTGTTTGTTCATTTATAATGTTTGATTAGCGCAGTAAATTCAAAGATTACCCCCACGTTATCAGACCGGCATCACGTCATCAGACCCGTTTAAAATGTGCCGTGGCTCAATATGGAGCGCAGAGGACGTGAAATGTCTTTTGGGTATTTGGGCAGACACCAACATATAAAGGATGTTGGAGAACACTTATAATAATTCCGATGCATTTAATGCATTCAGTACAGGGATGGGGAGAAGGCGTTTGAGCGGTCCGCGGAAAGCATAACATCATGAAATCAACGTTGTGCCAAACGCCTCTCATGCTCCTAAAGTACTGCACATGTTTGTAACTGTATGAAACCAATCAGTATGAGAACAACGAGGGCAGCACGCCGAATCTCCATAATGTCCATAGTTTGACGACTTTGTTTTCTTTGTTTACTTTTTTTTATGCGTTACCCCGCGTTACCCCGGCCCCGACCGTCTTGTCCAATGATTGGACGATCTATGCACAAACATGCATTGTTGACAAATTCTCAGACTGTTGTGAATAATTGCAATGTGAAAAGGAACCGCACCAAACCAAAAAATAAACATTGCGTTTTGCTCCGGGCCAAAGGGATCGAACTAAGGACTTTCCTGCTGTGAATATGCCCTAAGTAAGCCTGATAGTTAGCCTGCTACCGACCAGGTTAGTTTGGTGGGATAAGTTGCCATGGTTACTAGAGATTCCCTGAAGTCATGTTAATGGAACCCAACTCTAGTTGAAAGTAGCGAGACTAAGCGAAATAAGCCCGGCTTTGCCTTCAGCTTGGGTGATGGAATACCCCTAAGGTATAAGATAATGTATCTATGTTTATGTTTATGATCATTGTCTGATTTCCCACGCTGGTCCTCAGTGCCACCTCAATAAAACCACGCTGGACGAGCCCGGTCCGTGTACATCTATCAGCCCTTTGTGTGTGTGTGTGTGTGTGGGGGGAGGGGGGGTCACTGTCTGGGTGTGTGATGTGTGTTGGTCAATGTTTGGGTGTTGGTCAATGTCTGTGTGTGTGTGTGTGTGTGTGTGTGTGTGTGTGTTTTTGTGTGTGTGTTGGTCAATGTTCTGGTTTGTGTGTTGTGTTTCCTGTGTGTGTGGGTCGATGTCATTGTGTCTGTGTGTGTGTTGTGTTTCCTGTGTGTGGGTTGATGTCTGTGTCTGCGTTGTGTTTCCTGTGTGTGTGGGTCAATGTCTTTGTGTGTGTGTGTGCGTTGTGTTTCCTGTGTGTGTGGGTCAATGTCTTTGTGTCTGTGTGTGTGATGTGTTCCTCTGTGTGTGGGTCAATGTCTTTGTGTCTGTGTGTGTTGTGTTCCTCTGTGTGTGGGTCAATGTCTTTGTGTCTGTGTGTGTGTTGTGTTTCCTCTGTGTGTGGGTCGATGTCTTTGTGTCTGTGTGTGTTGTGTTTCCTCTGTGTGGGTCAATGTCTTTGTGTCTGTGTGTGTGTTGTGTTTCCTATGTGTGTGGGTCAATGTCTTTGTGTCTGTGTGTGTGTATTGTGTTTCCTGTGTGTGTGGGTCAATGTCTTTGTGTGTGTGTGTAGTATGCACGTCATAACAGAAGCACGTTGCGTCACAGGAGACCTGAGACCAGTGCGCCGGTGCTCAGTCACCCAGCCTGGGGCCCGCGGGGGCCAATGGGAGCAGCGTGACAGCAGCAGTTAGTGACCCCGTAACCCTCCCACTGCGCTCTGACAGAGGCAGAGCTGATACACACACGGTCCAAACCCCTGGATGGGTCTAAAGATCAGCCAATGATCAGGGGTCTTATTGAGCACAGGAATAAATGCAGTTCATGTTCCCCGGATTCAACTCCCTCCTGTTGCGTTCACAATGTGCAGGTCCTGGGTGAGAAAAACGCCTGGAATTGTATTTTGTAAATGTAGGAACCCTTTTAGTCTTTAGTCAAAAATCAACTCTATCAACATCAACCGCGGCAAACATTCAAATTCACACTGCGTGACAAAATTCCTATCTCGTACGTCATCAAGAAAAAAGACACCTCTGATCATTTCAAAAGTGTTCAACATCCAAAATCCAAATTCCAAAAAATATCCAAATCCAGCATGCAACGATATAATGCCATGATGGAAGTGCAAAGTCACACTCGCGTCCTCAAATGACTGTGTGTGATTGAGCCAGTACACAAAGATATTCTTAGAAAAATCTATTTCCTCTTCCTGATGGAAAGTCGACAGCTCTGAGTGTGTGTGTGTGTGTGTGTGTGTGTGTGTGTGTGTGTGTGTGTGTGTGTGTGTGTGTGTGTGTGTGTGTGTGTGTGTGTGTGTGTGTGTGTGTGTGTGTGTGTGTGTGTGTGTGTAGCTCGCTGTAACCCTGGGCTGCTGTCTGTTAGCACTAATAAGCTCCTCCCGATGTCCAACCTGGCATTTAGACCAGTGTGTGTGTGTGCGTGTGTGCGCCCCTGTGTGCATTTCCTTCTGTGGTCGCAGAAGGGTCATCCTAGCATGTGTAATGGCTGTGCTGTTATTTTTACCGGATGGGGCTTGCAGTTTGCCAACAAACTTCCAATGAAGTCTTGAATCACAAACTATACTATACACACCAACCTTGCCCAGTGCAAATGTTCCAATGCACTGAACGTTGTCCATCATACATCTGATTGGACATGTGTGACGTCACAAATTGATTGAATTTGGAATGTTTTACAATGACTATTCATCCTGGTTAGGGCAAAGTTTGGATTGAACCATCATTTCAGTATGGATGTCCACAGCTCACAGCCGACAGGTTTTCTGTTATAAGTGATGATGCCCGGGCAAGGGAGTACTCAGGGCTGCCTGAGTTAGGCTTTGTATCCAGAGCCGTCGTCGTTGGTTTTTCATTCGGTGTAGAAGCGAGAGATAAAAAGGCAGCCAGCGTGACACTGATGAATGAGCAGGAATGCAAATGGCTGTTCACTAATCTAAAATGCAAGCTAATGGGTGAGAACCGTAATTATTATGGGGAAAAAGCATGGACACAGCTGTGGGGGAGGGGGGGGGTAGGGGGTAGAGGAAAAAGGCAGTCTAATTTGCTTATTGAGCCCCCAGTGTAAATCAAGTCAAACATCAATGGGTACGTCTGCTCTGTAGTCTGAGACGTCCATAGGAGTGAATCAGCATTGTTACAAGAAAGCATAGCCAAAGACTCATGGCTTTTATAAAGACATGTACAAGGGGTTAATATGGCAAGGTCTCTAGACTGAGGACTAAGCACTAAGGATTAGAGAGACTAGTGGATGCAAGACCAGAAACGCTGACAAAGACCAATGTTGTAATGACCTTATCGTATCCTTAAATCTCTGCCCACGCAAGCACCAACCCACACTGAAACCAGACTCTTCAGTTCCTCAAATACACTGTAGAGAAGCCCCAAATCCCTTACCTTATCTTGTGTGAATATTTACACACAGCAGTATACCTTGAATTTATTCAGTTGTTCTACTTATACAGAGATATACACTCTTCTTGAACATTAGCAATGCTGTGGAAAACAATACAATTATTTTAATTAGTGAACAAGCCCCTCCCCTGACATCTTTAAAGCTACCAACTGTGTGAGAGAAAGAAAGATTAGCCCTCATTCACTCTTCAAAGGAAACCTCCATGAAAAACCAAACGTTGAAAGTGTGAAGGGCCTTGACTGTAGTGCAGCCCCCCGGGACGGAGGGGGGCGAGGGCAGAGGGGCTGTGGTGGGCGCTGGAGGGGTGAGGGGGCTTAACCAGCTCTATGAATGTAGAGTGCTTAAATCATTTAATCATCCTTTCTGCTCATAGGTCGCCTTATCACATGGAAGCGAAAGAATAACAGCAGACTAAATGGTTTGGCAGCGCTCGACAGAACATTATTTCATCCAGGAGGGGGAAGGATTACAGGGCAGAATCACACACTTCAGCGACTGGAAGGGAAGACTAAGTTTGAAGTGTTGGATTTGCCAATGAAGTGCATGGCTAAATGAAGTCGAAGGAATGTGGACTGCCAATGCTTAAAAGGGGAATCTATTGGTTTTGACATCACGCAATAGAAAAACGATGTTTGCGCTAAACATCGGTATTGTTACCTCAGATGTCAGCGATAGGCTGGTGGAGAAATTCTTTGCACTAACTTTTAACCTCCCTTAATCACCATAACTCTCTCTCTGTCCTTAGATGAGAGTGAGGATGAGGTTGAGAAACTCTGATGAAAGTCCCACTCCCTTTCTCCATCCACTGTCATTTTCGTCGAGGGCTTCACCTTGACGAGGTCCAAATGGCAAGTGGAGCCTGAACTCACCCTCTTACTAAACTACAACAAGCAACGTATTCCCGCTTCTACCCGGAAATGGGAATCCGGACTGCTGGTCATGGCGGCACGCGTTGTTTAACCTGGGATGCATTATGGTGTCTCAGCATGAGTGCTTAAGCCGAATACATTTTAGACAGTGCCCCAAAGATGCCATGAAGTTTAACAGGTGGATAATGAAACATGGCCTGCCCTGAAAATCAATGAAATTCCTTCCTGCTCTCATGCCATGATTTTGAAGAAGCCATACAGCAGAAAAGACTCTGCATGGTGAGTAGTACACACTGTGGCATCCCGCCCTTGAAACCTCGCTCTGAACGGGCCCGAGGGACCGTGAAGGACGGGGTATACCACCCCCACCCACCAGCCGGCGACGGAGAGCACCTGGGCCTTCCCCCCAATCAGCGGGATGAGGGACACCTGGCGGCTGGGAGGAGGAAGGCCCGGAGCCCCTATAAGAGAGGCTACAAACGAGTAGCCCAGGAGAGGCAGAGACGCACGGACTACAGAAGCTTGAGGCTCTCGGAGACCCAAGCGCACCCTTGCCATGTCTGTGACCTCTTGAATAAACCCCGAAGTCGGCTTAACTAACTGTGACCACGTGTATTTCCTGCCGAAAACCCGCCTTCATTCTCGAGCCCGTCAGTCAACCGAGTTACCAAAACACACACACACACACACACACACACACACACACACACACACACACACACACACACACACACACACACACACTATTAGCAGGTCATATTTTGGAATACTGTTTCCAGATGTATACATGCCACTAGATGCCTTAAATATGTTTCAAAGATGTTGTGTAGATCGGTAGTGTAGCCTATTATATTACTAATTAATTAGATCTAGTTATTATGATGGGGAAATGACAATGACAAGAAATGACACATTATTCCTGTGCTGCTCCTCCTTAAGATACATTCTGGAGAAAACACCTGAAATGTTGAGCCTTGATTTTTTCCCTAATCTTTATATTATGATTACAGCAACATTCTACAGGTTGTAATTGACTGTTAAAGTAAGACACTGTCTCACTTTACCCCATCATAAAGCACAAGTTAAGTTTAGTCTTAAACATATTTTAGTGTAATGTTACATTACATATGTTTTATTTGTAATGTCATAAACATTGTAGAAAAGCCATCATGCCAAGAAACTACACCAGGAAGATAACCTGGGGCCAAACACCCCTCCCAGAGATGGAGAGTGCAGCCGCTGAGGTCATGCAAGTAAAGAAGTCCTTGAGAAAAGCTGGAAGGGATAGAAATATATATATATATTGACAAGAAAACCCCACAAAGTTTCATAAGGAAAAAACGGTGAAGTAAAATCAGTAGCCTGTGCCGTGTTCCAATACCCGTACTTCCATGAGTATACTTAAAGGAAGTACACTTTCTGCACTATTCCGTAACTCACTTGAGTACACTATTTTTTCAGATGTGAGTGCTGTTCCAAATCGAGTACTCTGTGGTGCACTTACCGGAAATGACGATTGCGACAGCCGCAGCTGCAGGCGCTGTCACTTCGGTATCCATTATTTTTTCGAGTTGGAGCACTCAGCCTAGCTCCGCCTCTTCCCGCTACGTAGCTAAGATGGCTGCCGTTGAGTACGGAGAGTGTCCTTCCATCTACACTTCACGATTAGCCCGTTTTGAGTACGACATCCGGGTCCTTGAAGTGTACTTCTTTTCGCCGGATTTGAATTGGAACGTACTGTGTACTCAAATTTTGGCTAGTAAGTACGGACAGTACGGGTATTGGAACACGGCACTGGAGTGCAATAGCTGAGGCAAAGAGAATAAGATGGAGGAGGAGCTTGCCAAACACTTGAAACAACTAGCTGACCAGTTCCATGGCCTTCCCTCAGTTAAGTGCAGTGAACTGGCATTTGAATACGCAGAGAGAAACAATATCCCTGTCCCTGCCAATTGGACATAGAAACAATGTGCAGGTAGGCTAGGGTGTGCAAGAGATCACAGGATTCTGTTGGCTTAGGCCAACTGATCTTGCCACAAAGAGTGGTTTGGCAGTTTTCTAGCACGTCGCTATCTCTCTGTCTGGACTCTGGAAGCAACATCCCTGGGAAGGGCTACAGCCTTCAATAAAACTACAGTGGGGGGAGTTCTTCGAAAAACTGGCCGTAGTGATGGACAAGTGACAGAATTAATTATTTAGTTGAAAATGTTTCATGGAGGCTTTACATGTAAGATTTGGTTTTGATTCTGATAAGGTTCTTCCCTTGCCTCTCTTCATTAACAGGCACACATTCCCTCCACACAGGATTTACAATTTGGATGAAACGGGTGTCTTTACAGTTCAAAATCCACGGCAGGTAAGCTACACATGATACACTAGAGAGCACTAGACTGATACTCAGTGGCTGTGATAATGACCAGCTAGCCATTAGCAGAATGCTGAAACTATTGCTATTAGTAATGTTGTGAACTGGAAAAAATGAATGGACTGAAACGAAATATAATGTAACTTTAGAACAATAGTAGCCTACTGATTGCACATGCCATTGATTCTAAACTTTCTAATTGATTCAGGTTGTGACAGAGAAAGGAAAAAAGCAAGTTGGTTCTATCATATCAGCTGAGAGGAGAACTGGTGACTGTGTTGTGTGCAGTGGATGCTGCTGGGAATGTCATGCCTCCCATGTTTGTTAGGTTTAAGGACGACTTCATGATAGGAGCACCTCCAGGGGCCAAACGTGCCTCCACCAGAACCGGATGGCAAAAAAAAAGAAGCAAAGAGCAATGGTATTGTTCTGCCCACCCTTTTACCCCACGCAACCCGTCGCACGCAGCCTCTCGACGTGATCGTGTTGGGCCCATTCAAGACCCTATAGAGCTGAGCTCTTGATGGGTGGATGTGATCTAACCCTGGCAAAACAGTCTCCATCGACCAGATTACAGGACTTGTGAATGAGAACTTCTTGTCAGTAGTGACACCACGGAATATCACATCTGGAGTCCGTATAGAGCTCAGCACTGGGATTTCCGTGTTTCTAACCCTGGCAAAACAGTCTCCATCGACCAGATTACAGGACTTGTGAATGAGAACTTCTTGTCAGTAGTGACACCACGGAATCACATAGAATCCACTGGGATTTTCCGTGTTTGCACCATCCATGGTGTCAGACAGAGCTGCAGCCTGCATCCACTGGCCCATCCACTTCAGATTATCCAGATGGTCCATGCCCTGCAGATGATCCGCATGGTCCACTCCATGCTGCAGATGATCCATTCGCTTATGCTAATCCATCCACTCCGCATGGTGTCGTGGCAATTTCAAAATCTGAAATTGTCTTAAAATCTGGTTTAAGACAGATGAGATATTTAGATGCAAAAAGCACACAATACTTGCAGGGAATTGCTAGTCATATAAATTTGTACTAAAAGTACGAACAAAGATACATCACAACATGCATCAACAAACAGGCATACAATACAATAATCTGAGGCCTCAGATCGGAGTTCACCCTGCGTCTCACATCACTATACACTTAGATTGCGTACTTGAGGGCAGCTGTCCCCCAATAAACCAAAAGCCTTTGTTAACCAGATGGTAATCTTTCAATTGAAGTTCCTTAGGATGTCATAAAAGGGTCGCGGGCGTGCCATAACCCTTTGTTTCCTCCCCCCAGGAGGTCGTGGAACAGGCCCCAAACTCAACCAGGAAGACATGAGTGCAGACAAGATCTTACATCACCCCACCCATCACAAGGTTTAACATTCTTAGACTCGACCCCTGAAAGAGGCAGCGGATGCGCCAGACACATACACCACGGAATAGGTAAACACCAACCTGAGTTATCATAAAGGACAACACTTAACATGTCGATGTTCCATCACAGTGGTCCACATGGATGTGCCTCGCCAGCCACCCTGGATATGTGTCTCATCGTGAAGTCCCTCTTCCACTTCCCCCCCAATGCATAGTTTTCCCCAGAGATTAAACCAAATAAAGCGTGTGAAGACAGCCATCCTTACTGATACTCCTGAGAAGCAGACAAAAGAAAAGGCTTATGAGGAGAGACAATAGAAACGGGCAGGGGGAAAGCAAAAATAGCAAAGAAAAGGGAAAACCCAAAAAATAAAATAATAGATAGCAGCTCTGAGGAGAGTGTTGTCCCCGTCCCACTTGATTTTGAGTTTGACAAAGAGAGCTCTAAGGACGAGAGAGGTGATTCTGGAAACACAGATCTGAACGTGAGTGACTCCATCCTAGTTAACTTTACAACCAAACACAGGAGTCTCCGTTACACATGGCAGAGTCTGTAGGAGAAATTAGAAAGAGGATGATGGAAGAGAGGGGCAGAGAGACCCACGTTTGCTACTCAAAAGACAAATGATGTGGCACAATGGCTCTACTAAAGGTGTGTGATATGGTGTGGTGAAGAAGCTGCCTCTTAAGCTAAACAGCCTGGAGGAACCCACGGGAGAGAGCAAACTCTCACCTGTCCATCGATAACCTCCAGGGCTGAGATGTAGAGTAGGCGCTATTATAGAGTATGGGGCTGATGTTCTAATCCAGGTGGGGTCTAACGCCTTGTGTGCTGAGTTCCCAGGCTGATCTCTATTTTCGACCTCTCTTCTGGACCGTCTCCACGGTCTTACTACGAATGGATTACCATTCAAGCTACCTTTGTCGCGGAGACCCTTATATCATCAAAATTGTCCCCTGTGTGACTGATTGAGGGGCAGGTCCCGGCCGCTATAAGCGGATGCAAGGACATTTTCTTTTTGCCTTTGGCGCTTTCGCGTTTTTTTCGTGAGACCCGGTAAGTTTGAAACTTGGGAAATCTATAATCCGTCACATTTATTGTGCAGGCGCTTTAAGCCACTGAGGACTGTTTAATTGTTTTCCCCGTTTTAAGTTTTTTCGCTATTTTTTCCCATGGCGTTTAACCAAACTTTTGCTTGCGTGTGTAGGGAGAAAGAGTACTGGTGAACACAGCGCGAGCAGCACGCGTAAGATGAAAAACGTTTTCTACCCTGTTTTGGAATTGCTTTAGATATTTTTGATTATCTTAGGCTCTGAAGTTAATCACTAAAAACTCAAGGGGCTGGAATGAAAGGCTGGACTTCCCTCTGCAGCTCAGACAGTCGGGTTGTTGCCATGAAACCACACACCCACACACGTCCGCGTGAATTGTCCGGTTTTGTTTGTTAAAATAGTTACCCCACCCCAAGTTCGCATGAATTGTGCTGGGTTTGTGCATGAGATATTTAGGGCTGGCCTTCAGGTCAGCACTCGTATCACTGACGGCGACTCCTCTTTTCCACTCATGGGGGGCAGTCCTCTATGAATGTCTCAGGAAGGGAAGGCACCAGGTCGTCCCATAAGCCTCCTCAATAAGCAGAAGAGTGAGGAGAACCCGCGCAGACGCTGTCGACTCCCCTGTGCTCCCCTCCAAATGTTCGCCTGTGTGGCAGGATTCTCTGTAGAGGAGGGAGAGCATGTGTGCACCCAGCTTCTGGGCAGCCATTTCGTGGCCTGGACAGACCAGGGTGAAACAGCTTCGAAACCCACCCTCTCGACAGGCCGAGGCCCGTTGGCTCCAGCGGAGGGCCTCACTCTTGATCTCATCCTGCCTTCTTTTCAGGAGCAAAGGCATTGTGACGACGCCATTTTCACTTATATGCTCAAGGCTCCCTCCTGGGGTTGGGCAGGACCAGGGGAACCTTGAGGGGTGGCCGTGTGGTCCGGCGTTGGTGCTCCCTCCTACCCAGGGGGGATTCAACATCAGGAGGTGATAGGGCACAGATGTCGCCGGTACAGTGGATCTGGCGGAGAAGGTTCTTTACTGCTGGCGAAAAATTGGGTCGGGTAACAACACGCCGGGGTTTCAGCGGGCAAGGTCCAGCCCGGCCTGGGCACTATTCAGGAGGAACGTCTTACCCCCAGTCAGGGGCAAATAGGACGGCCAAACGCGGGGGCCCCCCCCAGGGGTCCAAGCACTCTTATGTCATTGATCAATATGAGGACATTTTAACCACGATGGTTGAATTAAAAATCTGTGAGGGAGACAGCAAGTGCAGGCTCGAAAGCGACCTCCCCACACAAGAGCAATGGGAATAATTTTGATTTATTATATGTCTTTGTGGCGTTGGCGTTTGATTCGGGTGCATTTCCGCCTGCTGCGAATGTATTTTTTGGAACTTTTAAATTGCAGCAATAAAATTATGTGTTTGTGTTGACTTCTAAACATGCCTCTATCTTTGCTGGTTTTAAATCAATGAGTACATATATCGGCGCGCAACCCATCTGATTTGGTTGCAAAATTGCTCAAGCTGGGCCTTCCGTGGTATTGGATGTTGTTTTAATTAAACGTCATCCAATACTAGGAATGTCCGCTGGGTGACGACCCACTGAGGCTGTAGTAGGCTAACGATTGCATCTATAGCGTCCTACGAGGCACCCTGGAGTTCCTCGTTAGCTACAAGCTTTTTTCACAACGTTGTGAAACGGTGTGAAGACTGTACGATGCTCGTACGACGCACTTCACAATCCACTTAGGCTAACGATGCTTTCGGAGTAACTGGGGCCCCAGTGCTGTTAAAAAAGGGGGCAGTCACTGTTAGGCTCTACAGCGATACAAGCCCAAAATATCTGAAACAGAAACGGAGCAATAGCGAAAACAATTGGTTGTTTTTTTGATATTATTTTCAACTAACCGATAGTAGTTGCCATTCATTTTTTAAATGTCAATGCATTTTGAGCCCTGAATAACAGTAAAAGCTATTGAATAATTTATTTGCATGGATAGTATAGACCTACTACACATTGAAAAATTACCCCGGTAACCCATAAATTGAAGAATGTAATCAAATGATTACACACTAGCTGCTTTCAGACACACGTGTAAGTCCTGATATTCTCCTGCCATTCTCCTGATGGGCCGTATTTGTGAACAACATATCCTGACATTTGTACCCTGAAAATCTCCTGACTAATACTACCCCTGAGGTAGTATTTTCGAAAAGGAAATGTCAATTACCTTATTTGTGAATAAGGAGTAGAAGGTCTGTATCTCTCACACCACTCGAGTGGGCGTGTTGATGACGCTTCTGCATGCCATTGAGTGGAATCAGCCCGTTGCCTTTTGTTTGCTGAATGGTTAAAAGATATTTAACTCTTGGCACTGCTTTTAAAAGTCATTCGTGGTGAACGCTAAAAGATAGGTCTTATCATAACCCTAAAAGTACACATCATACAATAAATTAAAATACATGAGTTCACAGCTGCATGCGTATGTAGAAAATGTTTTTTTTTATTATCATTACTGACAACAGTCAGCTTAAAATTATAGGGTCTTGGACTTCCATTTCCTTTTTTCTCAGTTAACCACAGAAATCAACTTATTTGTCCAGTGTTTGTTGTGAAATATGTGAAATAAAGCAAAAAATACGCTCCCTTTCTTCGGTAACGCAGTCTTTCGCGTCGCCTTTTTCTTCTTCGTCGTTTCATCTATTTGTCTCTAACTCATGCTCCAATCTTTCATCGATCGATGCTTTGGATGCAACGGAATATCTGATGCATCGTTGCAGAAACATTTAAGATGATCGTGATGAGTTCTGCCCGTTCTACCTGCATTTTGTCTGTGGTCAGACCAAAACAAACTACAGTGACTGCAGTCACACTTATTCGCGGCCTCTTGCCAAACTTAGACCCTACGTCATATCCCGGCCCTTGCAGCCCACCCCCCTAAAACCCCCCACTGATGATCTACTGATGTTCTAAACGACATTGATGTTCACATGTAAAGCATCAAGTGTGAATCACCCTCAGAGTTGAATCTGTTGATATACAAATACGGCAAAAATGCGGAGGACATATGTGAAATATTATGCTTGCCTCATTACCTCAGGTCAACCAAAGGGTTACACATGGTAACATTATAGGCAAAATGTTATTCTATTATGCGCTCAGAAATGTGTTACATTTTCGACTGGGGTTTCCGCATTATAGCTATGGGCTTAATTACAACTAGAGGTTGAGCTCTAGTATTCATAATAAACTGACAGCATTCAATAATAATAAATAATATCTCATGAGCTCATGTTTTATTTGCTCTGCAGAGGTTTGGCAGAGCAAATACGTGTACAAACAAAGGAATTTGGAACACGTCGAATATCTCATCCGCTGTTTCGAAAGCAGACATGAAGAAACCTGCAACGATTACCTGATAGTCAATGAAAACAGAAAAAAATGTACTCAAAACCAAGAAGGCACAAACCACCACAAGCAAGAATCAGTCGATAACCACGGTTTTTGAGAAAGGGACGAAATTCCCCCAGGACAGCCCTAAAGTTCGAGTGGATCAATAACAAGGTGATTCGTCACATTAGTTGGCCAACCGTTCCCCGCTGAGGGATAGGGTTAGGTCGTCGTCGTCATTTTGCTTGAAACCTGTTTTCCCAAAATGTACAACTTATGGCCACACACATTCATGAGCTATTGGCTGCTGACATCCCTGCCGTCAGTTTTACAACTGATATATGGAGTTCAGCTATTAGCACTGTGAGCATGCCTAGCCTCACGGCACAGTGGAATGACAAAGCCTTTAACTTCATAAAGGCTGCCTGAATTATGTATATTTTTAAACATTGACAGACAATTCCAAAGGGCATGCTGTCGTCAGAGATGACGCCAGAAAAATGGCGAAAGCTAGTTTGGGCTACAGCACACACTCTGCAGCTGGCTGAAGATAGTCAGAGACCTGAACACCCCTTGCCTACTCACACCTGTGTGCCGGGCAGATCCAGGGGATGAAACCAAAAAGGCTGCAGCAAGATGTTCTGACCCGTTGGTGTAGGGGACAAAACCCACAATCTAATACTATCCAAAACGTGTTGCCTCCCCTAAGATGTCCTCGGCCAATCACAATGCTCTAAACTACGTGCCCTTCCCGTTTCCCATTTATCTTCCCGCTCCCGGTGCCCACAAAACATTCAAATACAGTAATTCATCAAGAATTACATACAAAAGGGTTACATATTAAACACTGTAGTTACAAGACGTTACAGATTACACATTGCATGTTATATGAAGTGAGGCCTTTGATTAAAATCAATTCATCGCCTTATTTATTAACCTGAACCCAAACTGACATGACTTGACAGTTTGATGAGCCTTGTATAACCAATATTTATTCAAACAGTAAAACATGCATTGAAATAGTCAACAATACCACTATATTTGCCTGTGGTATAGTAGTATGGACTAGTTAACTCCAACTTCTAAGTGGAGTCAACCAGTCCACAATCTCAGAGCAAGCATCCCGGAACCGCAGGAGGGGAATCCTCAGGAGGGCCTCTTCTTACCAAAGCTCTCTGGAACAGAAGCAGGCCCTCGCTACATATGCTGCAGACTACGTCCTCAAGGTGTCGAGGAGTCTCCCGTAGCAGACAAGGGTTAGGGTGCCCTCCTCATTGATCAGCTGTGGACATTGGGACACACATTATCTTGTTCCTGGGAGTTCCTGGATCTCATTAGGTTCGGTTTTGTTTAGGTGGGCGGGGAAAAGGCAGAGGGTGTTCGAGATCGAAGAAGCCACAAGGAACAAGTGATGTTGTTGGTAAAGTGATAAAGAATGTAAGAAAAGGAAGAAATCCTTTTCGGTTGTAGCTTTTGATGTCAAACTTATCCCTGCGTCGCACTGCAAAGCTTTGCTATTTTTCTGTGCCGTATAATTTGCCGTGTGTGATTAAAATGTAGGATAATAAGAACATGAATGCAGACACGCAAATGCAACAAACCAAATGAATGAGAGTTTGTTAGTTTGTGTGTGTGCACACAGTAGCTGTAGCTCTTTCTCTCCCTCTCTCTGTTCATACATCTCTCTGACTCTCTGCCACCGACTTTTACATGTCGGTTCCCATGTTTAAATACGGTGACCCCAACCTGAATGCAGACAAATATTTTTTTCAATTGACGACAGAGAAACAACTTGGCCGCAGATTTAAACTCTTGTATTACACATGCCAGTGCAATGTGACGAGAAAGAATAGTTTTGTATGACGATGTAGGCAGTAGGCTATATATTCCACACAAAGTAATTTACTAACATTTGCAGTCTCTCTAACTTTTAACCACTAATCTCTAATGTTTGTGTAGTAGGTTGGAAATTCTTTGTTCTTTTTTTAATTGAAATTGTCATCCTTCTGCAATTCTGTTTGTTAAGAATTGAACTATTCAATTACACTTCCAAGTCAGGAGATGATGCCGCCATGGGTACACTAGTGGTTACTCTGAAACATATAAGGTTATGACACTAACTTTAGTCTTTTCTGTCGATCGACAGGTACTGCAAAACTCATTTGACTAGCCTCATTTTCACATCTCGTCCTGTTTATGAACACCCCACCCCTATCCACGTTTCCTTTGTATCAAGTGTCCCAGTCTTTCTCTAGAGATTATTAGGGTTCCTGGTTTTGAGTCCTGCTCGCTTCTCTTGGAGTAAGCCTGTGTCTTCTCCCTGCCGGAATGTTTGCCTGATCTCCAACTATTAAAGGAGACATATTATGGTGTTTTACCCAACAAGTAAACATATTATTTGAGAAAGGGATTGTACTCTGGGAGCTGGTCTGGCGGACTGCCTCCGAGCTCCCTGCGCTCCCCCTCACTGGATCTGCCAGCTTCGGCGCAGTTCAGCCTCCGGAGTACACTGCCGGAGCTGCCGGACAGCTTCGGCGGCGGCCGGACAGCTTCGACAGCAGTCTGACTGCCGCCGAAGCTTCAACGGCAGTCCGGCCGCTCCGGTGGGGGGAGCTCAGCAGCAGTCCGGCAGAGAAAGGGATTGTACTCCCGGAGCTGAGCTGCCGCCGAGTCCCCCCACCGGAGCTGCTCATCCGCTGGTCCACCAAATCTTAGCTATGCTCTGATTGGAGGGAAGTGGGGAAGTGGGAGGTAATACTAAAGTGTGCCCCCTTCCTGCGTAGGAGGGGGCGCCAAAACTGACTCCCTCGTTTGGTAACTGTAGGCGGGGTACTTTCAGAAATCTCACTCAAAAAATCATGTACAGACTTTTTTCAAGGTTTGTGGGATAACCAGAGACCAAAAACAACACCCCAAATCCCAGGAAAAGTGTTGTTTTCATAATATGTCCCCCTTAAGTCCTTTTTCTGTGTTTCACCCAGCCTGGTTCAGGATCTTATGTGAATGTAGTATTCACTGTAGTTAATTGTCAAGATGCAAATATTCATGCTGCATATTTTGTTCCATTAACTAAACAATCGTTTTATAAGTGACTCAGACTCCCCTGGTCTGGTGCTGCGGGTCCAGACTCCCCTGATCTGGTGCTGCTGGTCCAGACTCCCCTGGTCTGGTGTTGCTGGTCCAGACTCTTCTAGTTCTGGTGCTGGTCCAGACTCCCCTGGTGTGCTGCCGGTAACGTTTGCATGTTAACTTCCTGCTCCGTTTATTTCCCTTGAGTTTCTGAATCTAATCTAAATCCAGCATGGTCAGTTTCAGGTATGATATGCAAGTTTTGTTAGACCACATTGATTTAGCCTTACTTTGAGAAATGCAGTATGCTGATATTATCTTTCAATGTAGGTGATGCTTGATATTATCTTTCAATGTAGGTGATGTATGAAACACACACAACACACAACACACACACACACACAACACACACACACACACACACACACACACACACACACACACACACACACAACCCGGATGAGAGAGATACTCAGACAGGAGCCAGGTCTCACAGGAATCCGTGAAATGACTACTGACGCTTAACTCAAAATCCGTGGGATCATTACGGGAACACGCCGATTTCCGTAATATGCGCACGGACACAGATCCCGTTTCACACGAGCGAGTCGACCTAGTCACACAGGGATCCGTCAAATGACTATATTATATATATATATATATATATATATATATATATATATATATATATTATATATATATATATATATATATATCTCACCTATATGTCACGTGATTTCGTGCTCATGCGCACAACTGTTAATCTATTGAATCGTGTCCCAGAGCACGGTTGCACCTTTTTCGTCTTCCACAGAACGGAAGGTCAAACCATTCATTTTGAGTTAAGCGCCCGTGGTCGACTTGCTTGTTGGTTAATTATTCTTTCCCAAATAATTTACCAAGAATGTGTGGCTAAGTAGATGAGAGAAGCAAAGTGTATGCGCGAGGTGCACAAGCAAAATTATGCTTGCGCCCTTAAAATAGCATCTGAACAATGCACCACTGACTTTATACCAGGTATTTCCTGGTTTGTGGCGCAAGTGGTTTCTGAAATGTCAAAATAGTACCAGGAAACGTTTGCGCCAGAACATGCCTCCTCTTTTCGCCGGGGCACAAGATCATTCCCTAATATACCGACGCGTGGCGCAGGAGGGAAAAGAATGCTCTTCGCCAGTTGTAAACTAGCAACGACACATGCGCCAGTGATTAAGTCAATTGCGCCGGATGCAAGATAGGGCCCATTATGTTTTTGATTCAATTTTGTCATTGTTCATTGGTCTTTCTTTTTAGCATATTTGTGATTAGCAGAGAATTTTGAAACCTGGTCTAGGCGATAAAAATGTGTGATTATTTGTATTGGCAAACTCAGGAATTAATTTGCCATGCTGATAAAACACTTTGGACCTGAGAGAGAGAAAATGGAAAGCTGATGCATGGTGTACCAGCGAGCGCAGAGTTTTCACGGCACAGAGTGTTTTGCACAGCTGTTCCTTTTGTCTCTTTCACTTCTATCTGAATATTCTTTTAGTTATCACACACACGCACACGTTCACACACACACACACACACACCACACACCCCACCCGCACCCCCCCCCCCCCCCCCCCAGGCCAGTGTTGGCTTTGTAACTGCCTAGTCATTGGGCTGCATTCATTTGTAGTGACAGCTTGGTCAGATACAGCACTTAGTACTTATTGAAGAGTTGATTTATCCACCATTCACCCAGAGCACGACTGCAACTAGGTAACAACCAGCAAGCACAAACACACACACACGCACACTTGCAAACATGGTTAATACACATGCGCACACACATTCAGACACACACACACACACATACGCACACACGGCCACGCCGAGTCACATTAACCCCTGAAGGGCTGTTCCAGCAGCTGGCTTTTGCAGATTCATGATGGATTATACACATTAGCAATTTCTCAGAATTGTGATTCCTGTGCAAAACTGTGAGTGCGACCCACTGCGTTGTAGGTCAAACAGAATACCCCCTCAGTCATTTCTCACTCAGCGCCTTCCTGGAAGCCACCACCATTACTATGGTTACCGTTGAGCAGGTTTGAGTAGGTTGCTGTTTACCAATGTGAAGGCTGCAGCCTAGCTAGAACACTTCCTTGCTAGTCGCGTCCTATGGGGATGGCTAGAGTACTTCCTAGTATTTGCAGTGTTCAGTGTTTGGAACGACTTGCTAGTGTGGAAGCGCTTCCGCTTTTTAATACTGCCTCAGTGGTAAATATTTTTATATTTAATGTTGAAATAATTATTGGAGACGGTAGTGTGTTTAACACCAGCTACGTACATATTAAAAAAAATCAATCCATGCAAAATATAGCCTATCATTACATTGCAAAAACGTATTTAGCACATTGAGCCCCCTTCCTGGTTTGTCTAGAATGAGATAGAGACACCGAAATGTGGACTATTGGTCCTGTCTCGGGTATTTGGCTAATTTCAAATCTCCCCTGTCTGCTTCACCATGGCTGGCTAGAGGCATTCATAACCCTTAACATTTGTTTTCAGAAATTTAAAACCAACCAAGTGGTTAGTGGTGTTCGTTGATGTTCCTAATGAAGTATCGTAGCAAAATACAGTTTCTGTCATGTTTTATTTGGCATTTTGTAAATTCATTGAAACGGAAACCTGGACCAGAACCGGAAAGGGGCTGGTTGTAGTCTTTTCGCTCGGTTCTCCTTCTCGACAGTAGGCCTAGGGCGGAGCAAAAAGACTACAACCAGCCACCTTTCCATTTCCGGTCATCGAGCAATGAGTCCTCCAACCAAATTCAATGGATTTACAAAATACCAAATAAAAACACGAAAGAAACTGTATGGCTTATACTTAATTATACTTGATTTGGAACATCAACGAAAACCAAACGCACAGCATGTGAACACAAAGGATTGTGGGTATTTTGGTTTGTTGAGGATCCAGCGATGCATCCTTGAAAAATCTCGGAATTCACTAAAACAAAAGGACGTGAAAAGGGCGTGAATTTCTAAGTGTTCTCAACATTGGAACAGTGTTTGTCGGCGTTCTATGACGAAGCGTTCTTAAAAGGGCTGCCGTTGAGCATGCTTCCTTCACATGGGAAACAGCCTGTATGTATTGCTGTGTGCGTGTGTCGTCCCTCATTCAATGAGCATGTCTCAGTGTGTAAAAAGCATAAGACACACCCTCTCCATATTCACTCACTCACTCCTCCCATCCTGCGTTCCACCCTGCATCTCCAATTTGAGTTTTCTATTGTGGAAGAATTGAAGACTTGAACGTTAATTGTGTGATCTTTAATTGTCCATGCAGACTGTGATCCCGTGGTTCCTCCACTTTATGCATGTGTGTTGTCCCTGGTCCATGTGCTTGGGTAAGATGCCTGGTTATTGTGGATTTGGGATCTTCCCCTGGCTGTCAGCCCCGAACACTGTCAGCGGGGCGGCCACCGTCAGCGGGGCGACCACTGTGAGCGGGGCGTGCACCGTCAGCGGGACAGACACCATCAGTGGGGTGTGCACCGTCAGCGGGGTGGACACCGTCAGCGGGGCAGACATCGTCAGTCCCGGACACGTCAGCGAAATAGACACCGTAAGCGGGGCGGTCAATGTCCCCCGCTGTTATCCTCATCAGTGATTTCAACATCCACAATGGCAACCCATCCAGTAGCTTTGCTAACGACTTCCCATCACTTCTGGACTGTCACACAACATGTCAACCTCCCAACCCATAACAAAGGTCACATACTGGATATAATCTGCTGTACTGACATCACTCCCACTAACTTTGATGTCACTTATTTTCCCATTTCTGACCACAAAGCTGTACTTTTTGAAATTCACACCCGACTTCATAAAGACAAGGAACAACGGACCATCTCCTTCAGAAACATCAAACACATTGTCACCACAGATCCCTCCACCCTGATCAGCTCGTACCCCAGCCCTCCCTGACTGACCTGGTGATACATTACAATAACTGCCTCTCCTCTTCCCTAACCCCACCCCCGCTCAGTCTCACCACCCCCGCTCAGTCTCACCATCAACAATTCGTTACAACTAAGGAACCTTAAGTCTGGGTGTTCAGGTGTCTCACTGGGTGTCCCCCAGGGGACAGTCTTGGGTCCACTTCCTCACCATTTGCCTCCTCCCCCTGGCCGCAATCCTCCGTCACCATGGGATCCATTTTCACTGCTACGCTGATGACACACAGGTCTACATCTCCTCCAAACCCACTGCTGCTAATCCCTCCCACCTCTCTCATCACCTGCCTTGACGACATCCGGAGCTGGATGAGTAGGAACTTCCTCAAACTAAACAGCAATAAAACCAAGGCCCTGCTCATCGGCTCCAAATCCACCCTCACCAAACCACAACACACCCCAGCACCGCCCATCATCGTCGATGGTACCCTGTACCCTTCTCCTCCCAGGTCAAGAGCTTTGGAGTCATTCTAGACAACACCCTCTCATTTGCACCCCATATTCGAAAAATCCCCCGGACTGCATTCTTCCATCTCCACAACATCTCCAGACTCCGCCCATCACTGACCCAATCAAGCACCGAAATCCTGGTTCATTCATTTGTCACACCACGCATCGACTCCCCACCAAACTCATCAACAGACTGCAAATCATTCAGAACTCGGCCGCCCGGATCATCAACATACACAAAATCAGCTGACCACATCACCCCTGTTCTTATCCATCTTCACTGGCTCCCGGTACAACACCGCATCCACTGCTCCTCACCTACAAAGCTCTCAACAACCTAGCCCCAACTTACCTCTGCGACCTCCTTCCCGACTACACTCCCTCCCGCTCCCTCCGCTCAACCTCTGCTGGACTACTAACCATCCCCACATCACGCCCCAGTACCATGGGTACCTGATCCTTCAACTGCTCAGCACCCAGGCTTTGGAACTCCCTCCCCCACACATAAGACGGTCAGACACCATCCACCGGGCCCTATTTTAACGGTCTGAAAAGCAAGTGGGAAAGCGCAAAGCGCAAGTAGCTTTGTCGGCGGTTCTACGGCGCTATCGCTATTTTACAGGCGGATAAATGACACTTCCGCCGCGGCGCAAGTGTCAAAAGGGTTGGTCTGAAGCAGCCTAATTACCCGTAGGTGTGGTTTGGGCGTAACGTGCAATGAACCAATCAGAGCGTTTTCTCGCATCCCCTTTAAGAACGATCGGCGCATGTTCCATGGCGGATTGCTATTATGATGGCGGGTTTGCCAGGCGCACGCAATGAAAGGTTCACCACAGAAGATACCGATGTGCTTGTCAGAGTAGTCAAAGAACGTGACTTGGCTTTATATGGGGATGGGAGAAACCCACCCAAAATTGCTTCCGTGAAAGCGGCTTGGGAGGAAATCGCCGTAATTGTTTCAGCAGCTGGACAAAATATAATATTACAATATTATTATTTTATCTTTATGGACACCACAATGATTTTCCTTGTTTGGTAATATTTTATTGTCCTTGTAATTATGTATGGTTTGCAAAAATGGGAACTGCTGTCCGTGTAGATGAGAGAAGCAAAGTGTATGCGCGAGGTGCACAAGCAATCGTATGCATCGCATGCGCATGTATGCATGCGCCCTTAAAATAGCATCTGAACAACGCGCCACTGACTTTAAACCAGGTATTTCCTGGTCAGTAGCGCAATGGTTTTCAGAAACGTCAAAATACCGTTTGCGCCAGAACACGCCTCCTCCTTCCGCCGAACCGCCCCTTGGGGCGCAAGATCATTCCCTAATTTACCGGCGAGTGGCGCTGGTGGCAAAAGAACGCTCTGCGCCAGTTGTAAACTAGCAACGACACATGCGCCAGTGACTAAGTCACTTGCGCCGGATGCAAGATAGGGCCCACCAAGTTACAACTCAAAACCCTGTTCAACCTGGCATACAACTTTCAACTGGACACTATGCACTTCACTTGTTTTAAAGACGATATCTTGTTAAGGTGTAAGGTAACCTTGGGTGACTTGAAAGGAGCCTCTAAATTAAATGTATTATTATTATTATGCACACACATAAGCACAAACTCAGAAACATAAGCAATCCTACTGTCACCCTTCCATTGTATAAAAATATATAATACATGCAAAAAAATACACAAAACAGACCAAATAGAGCCATGTTCTGTTAGCTGTGATTTGAATACATTTCTCCATGGCGATATCAATCACCACAATCGCATACTCAAATGAAAGGCAAGGTTTGCATTGCAATGCAGCACTGCATCGCATAATATGCACACTGTGGAGAGAACACAAGTGGACAGGAGGGGGGTGAAATCTACCTTGCTCAAGGGCGCAATAACCTAATCCCCCCTCTAGTGAGCCGATATGTTTGATCCCATCTAAGAAAACATTTCTACTTCATGCACACAAACACACCGACATACACCCATCCCAAAGGCAGTTTGATCCAACTTCCTACAACATTTGCCACTGCTTTGTTTGGTTTGTTTCGTGTCCAACAATGCACCAGGACGGTTACATGCTGCCATTCAGACATGCTGCCAGTCCGACATGCCGCCATTCCGACATGCCGCTATTTCAACATGCCGCCATTCCGACAACCTTTAGTACCGCCATTCCGACAGTCTATCAATCAGTGGCGCCGCCTTCAGGTCAATATTGGGGGATCATAAATATTTATGTGTTCAACCAAAAAGTAGACATTTCAGTATTATTTATCTGTAATTTATTTGATTAATTCCAAATTTTGGTTGGGGTGTATTGAATAACCCATTCCATCAATTGACGACTGCATTTTACTTGTATTACGAGCGCGGGCGTGCACTTATTTAACATGCCCTGGGAATGTATAAATATTCTATGAAACATAAAACTGGACCATTTATTCGTTAGAATTGGATCTAAACTCAATGCAGGACCTCTATTGGAGTGGATTAGACGAACATTGGAATGAAATTAATTGTTTGGAGTGCCACGGCAGAATGAATCAAGGAATAGGCGCAGTTA
>OLKM01002611.1:41170-61636 GCA_900291075.1 Melanogrammus aeglefinus | reverse complement strand
GTCGCATTTGCGTTTTAACACCGATGTTTAGAGGCGACCTCAGAGCGCCATGCTGCCTGGGAGGAGCCGCGGCTCAGGGCGCCATTCTGCGCCTCCACCGCTCGGGCGGCAGCAGCGGCGTGTTCAACCAAAAGCCAAAGTTAACATTCTCTCTCTCGCGCTCTCTCTCTCTCTCTCTCTCTCTCTCTCTCTCTCTCTCTCTCTCTCTCTCTCTCTCTCTCTCTCTCTCTCTCTCTCTCTCTCTCTCTCTCGCCTCCTCTCTCTTCTCCTCTTCTCTCTCTCCTCTCCTCTCTCTCTCTCTCTCTCTCTCTCTCTTCTCTCTCTCTCTCTCTCTCTCTCTCTCTCTCTCAGGTTTAAGAGCTTTATGAAAGACGTATAGCTTTATGAAAGACGTCACATCTCGTCCACAGGAGACAGTGTTTCCATGGAGATGGTCCTACAAGCACGTGTGAAGCAGAAAGTATCCCATAATATGTCGTCATGTTAAGAGTTAGCCTCTCAAACTGAAAGCAACTCGCAACAAAATGGATGCCCCCCCCCCTCTACTCCACTCCCCCCCCCCTCACACCTGGTGACGTCCCCCTGAATCAGGTGACGTCCCCCTGACAATCATGAGACAGACCGGATCAGGCCACTTCCTGGTCTGCTGCAGGCTGTTTTCCTACATTACCCACAATGCCTCTGCCTAACCCACACTCCTCAATGACCCCAACCCTAAAGGTTGTGTGTGTGTGTGTGTGGGGGGGGGGGGGTCATTGTTAACAAATAATAAAGATATAGGGGAGTAAATCCCCCCCCCTCGCTCTCTCTCTCTCTCTCTCTCCTCTCTCTCTCTCTCTCCTCTCTCTCTCTCTCTCTCTCTCTCTCTCTCTCTCTCTCTCTCTCTCTCTCTCTCTCTCTCTCTATTCAATTAAAAAAAAGTGCAACGTTGAATTCCAAATATATATACATTTCAAATAGTAGAATAATAATTACTGAATTTATCAAAAGTCAAATGTCGAAAACTAGGAGAGTAATAAAGATTAAAGACACTGTATCTCCAGTGTGGAGGATGTGTGCATTAGTGCAGTGAACAGACAGAGAGTTCTTATTGGTCAGGTGAGCAGCCTGAGGGGCGGGCTGAGGTTGTGAAGCTACTTCCTGTTTCCTGTGTTGGAAACCGCAGAGAGAAGCAAAACCTTACACCAAAACACCTCTTATCCAGCCTGTAGATCAGCCCCTGATCCAGCCTCTACCCTGTCTAAAGGCCAGCCTCTACCCTGTCTAAAGGCCAGCCTCTACCCTGTCTAAAGGCCAGCCTCCACCCTTTCTAAAGGCCAGCCTCCACCCTGTCTAAAGGCCAGCCTCTACCCTGTCTAAAGGCCAGCCTCTGACCTGTCTAAAGACCAGCTTCTACCCTGTCTAAAGACCAGCTTCTACCCTGTCTAAAGGCCAGCCTCTATGTCAAAAGGCCAGCCTCCACCCTGTCTAAAGGCCAGCCTCCACCCTGTCTAAAGGCCAGCCTCTACCCTGTCTAAAGGCCAGCCTCTAACCTGTCTAAAGGCCAGCCTCTGACCTGTTTAAAGGTCAGCCTCTGACCTGTCTAAAGGCCAGCCTCTGACCTGTCTAAAGACCAGCTTCTACCCTGTCTAAAGACCAGCTTCTACCCTGTCTAAAGGCCAGCCTCTATGTCTAAAGGCCAGCCTCCACCCTGTCTAAAGGCCAGCCTCCACCCTGTCTAAAGGCCAGCCTCTATGTCTAAAGGCCAGCCTCCACCCTGTCTAAAGGCCAGCCTCTTACCTGTCTAAAGGCAAGCCTCTATGTCTAGAGGCCAGCCTCCACCCTGTCTAAAGGCCAGCCTCCACCCTGTCTAAAGGCCAGCCTCTAACCTGTCTAAAGGCAAGCCTCTACCCTGTCTAAAGGCAAGCCTCTACTACCCTGTCTTAAGGCCAGCCTCTGACCTGTCTAAAGGCCAGCCTCTGACCTGTCTAAAGGCCAGCCTCTGACCTGTCTAAAGGCCAGCCTCTAACCTGTCTAAAGGCAAACCTCTAACCTGTCTAAAGGCAAACCTCTAACCTGTCTGAAGGCAAGCCTCAGCCTGTATTTTTCAAAAATAATATTGCAGGATATTTTGGAGTGCAGCCCAGGAGCCACGACTCCTAGACCTGGGCCAGGTGCCAGACCTCTCCCACCCTCCCCCTCGCACTCCCTCCTCTCTCCCTCCCTCCCCCTTCTCTCTCCCCATCCTTCTTTCTCTCTCTCCCCCCTCCCTCCCCTTCTCGCTCTCCCCCTATCCCTGCAGAACAATACAGCACTTTGAATTGAATTGACATCAGGTCTGTTTCCAGGAGCAGCTCTGTGGATAACAGAGGGAGAGGGAGAGAGAGAGAGAGAGAGAGAGAGAGAGAGAGAGAGAGAGAGAGAGAGAGAGAGAGAGAGAGAGAGAGAGAGGAGAGAGAGAGAGAGAGAGAGAGAGAGAGAGAGAGAGAGAGAGAGAGAGACACAGACAGAGACAGAGAGAGACACAGACAGAGACAGAGACAGAGAGAGACAAATTTAGAGATAGAGCTATGAAGAGGCGATGTATTTCGAGACGTAGAGGCTGAAGATGATGAGGTGATGACTGAGAAGATGACAGATGTAGCCATACCCTGTTCTCCTTGAACTCATCTCTCCCCCACGTGAGGGAGAGAAAGAGAGAGAGAGAGAGAGAGAGAGAGAGAGAGAGAGAGAGAGAGAGAGAGAGAGAGAGAGAGAGAGAGAGAGAGAGAGAGAGAGAGAGAGAGAGAGAGAGAGAGAGAGAGAGAGAGAGAGAGAGAGACAGAAAGAGAGTGTGAGAGTGATTCTATATTTAGTATTTTTCAGTCTGACGGACCCGAGATGGGAATATAAACATGACATCATTTCTTCAGCACCTCAAAAACAACACGACATCAAATGCAATTAAATATATTTATCTTTATAAGTTTATATGTGATAAAAACTGGGTTTATGTGTGTGTGTACACGTGTGAGTGCATGGTGTGTGTTTGTGAGCATGGTGTGTGTGTGTGTATGTGTTTGCATAGTATATGTTTGTGTGTTTAAAAATTGTGTGTTTTTGTGTGCTTGTGTTTGCATAGTGTGTGTGCGTGTATGTGTGTTTGTTTTCATATTGTGTGCATGTGTGTGTGTGTGTGTGTGTTAATGTGCATGGTGTCTGTGTGCATGGTGTGTGTGTGTGTGTGTGTTGGTGTTTGCATATTGTGTGTCTGTGTGTATCGTGTTTCAACTCCCTAGATAGAGTGTCGCCAGACAACCTCCTCCCAATATAGGAATGTTATTCACCTCCTCTCCTCCTCTTCTCCCCTCTCACCTCCTCTCCTTTCCTCTCCTCTCCCCTCCTCTCCTCTCCTCTCTTCTCTCCTCACCTTTCCTCACATCCGTTCCTCTCCTTTCTTCACCTCCTCTTCTCTCCTCTCTCCTCTCTCTCCTCCTCTCTCTCCTCCTCCTCTCCTCTCCTTCTCCTCTCTCCTCTCCTTCCTCTCTCTCCTCTCCTCTTCCTCTCCTCTCCTCTCCTCTCCTCTCCTCTCCTCTCTCCTCACCTCTCCTCTCCTCTCCTCTCCTCTCCTCTCCTCTCCGCTCCTCTCCTCTCTCCCGTGGGTCCTGGTCCTGATCCCAGTGTCTTCAGGCCGGGGGAGGGTTCATGAGCAGGAAGTCTGGAGGCAGGGGAGGGTTCATGAGCAGGAAATCTGGAGGTGTTGCTTCTGAATTACGAGCAAACAGTTTGTCTCTTTAAGTGCTGGATCATCTTCATGATGACACCATCGTAAACGACCGACAAGTATCCATCACCACCCCCTCCCTCTCCCCCTCACCCCCCTCCGCTCCCTCTCTCTCTTTAGTGAGGGAGAGAGAGAGATTGGCCAGCTAATAATAAGCCGGCTCATATCCAGGGTTGGTATTCTGCACGGGTTCTATTTATACTTCTGGAGGATTATGATGCTTCCACCGCGAAGACATCTGGAGGAACCAGCAGCTCGCTGCCCTGGCTCAACAGACCCCGGGCAGCACACACACACATCTCTACACACACATAGACACAGACACGCATGCGTACCCACATCTCAACAAAAACACACACATCTCTACACACACATAGACACAGTCACGCATACGTACCCACATCTCAACAAAAACACACACATCTCTACACACACATAGACACAAACATAAACACACAGCTCTACACTCAAAAACATCACACACATCTCGACACACATCTTTAAACACGCGCACAAACAAACATCTCGACACACAAACACGCACGACATACACACACACACACACACATCCCTACATGAACACATGCACACACACAAACACACACAAACATATCACATGTGCACACACATATTCTCTCTCTTAGTAACTCCTTCGTTCACATTCAGCTTCCTGTATGTGTCAAACAGAAATAACTGATTTACACTCAGAGGACCCCCTGTTGTCAGGAAGGGGCTTCTGTGATTCAGAAGCTTCTCTGACTATCTCTCACTATCTCTGCCTATCTCTGCCTATCTCTAACTAGCTCTCACTATCTCTGACTATCTCTGACTATCTCTAACTATCTCTGCACTTCCTCCTCTGGCTGTCGGGGGCTTTGGAAGATGAATGATGGTCTGATGAGGGGGTCTAATGAGGGGTCCTGATGAGGGGTCTAATTAGGGGTCTAATGAGGGGGTGAGGGGGTCTAATGAGGGGTCCTGATGAGGGGTCTGATGAAGGGGTCTGATGAGGGGTCCTGATGAGGGGGTCTTTGGTTGAGGGGGTCTGATGCGGACACAAGGACATAGAGTCCTGCAGACTTTATGAGCTCGTGTCCCACAGCGGAAGTCATGTAGGAATGCCGAGGTCGGGGGGGGTGGGGGTCGGGTGTCAGGCAGGTGTGTGCGTACGTTGGGGTGTGTGAGGAGGAATGTGTTGAGTGTGTCAGTATGTGTGGGCGTGAGGGTGACCTCTCCCTCTCCTGGAGACGGCAGAGGGCTGGAGGGCCTGTCTTCTGATGTCACCCTGAAGCGGTGACATCAGGCCCCGGCCCTGGGCCGCGATGACACCATGACACCATGACACGCCAGCCTGCCGGCAAATAGCCTGAGGGGGGGGGGGGGGGCAACGGGAGGAAGGATTCCAGTAGCCGTGTCGGCACGGTAACCAGAGTAGGAGCGGGAGGGGGCTATAAAAGACAGAGAGGACAACAGAGACAGATCACTACTCGTACACTCTGAATTCCACCGAGACCCCTCTACACCGGACCCTGGACCTAACTCCACCGAGACCCCTCTAGACCGGACCCTGGACCTAACTCCACAGAGACCCCTCTAGACCAGACCCTGGACCTAACTCCACAGAGACCCCTCTAGACCAGACCCTAGACCTAACTCCACAGAGACCCCTCTAGACCAGACCCTAGACCTAACTCCACAGAGACCCCTCTAGACCAGACCCTGGACCTAACTCCACGAGACCCCTCTAGACCCTGTGGACCAGCACCTAGACCAGATCAGACCCTAGCATGGGACTACTCAGTGTGGAAGAGCTGGTGAGTTTACAGACACACAGACACACAGACAGACACACAGACAGACACACAGACACACAGACAGACACACAGACAGACAGACAGACACACAGACAGACACACAGACACACAGACAGACACACAGACCGACAGACAATGTTCTCTGGTTCACATTAACGCTTTACCAGATGTCTACGATATGAGCTCATAGCGTAAAACATTTACTTTTAATAGTTTCAAGAGTTCCTATTGATTTAACTCAGCTGATGTTTTGATTTAAATAAGGCCGCCCGTATCAGCGGACTGCCATTTAGTTTAATTAAATATTGTATTAGAAACGTTACACAGTTATACATGATACCTAATATTTGTATTTAATTCTGTGCTGAACATTGAACATTTGATGTCGTTAATTAGTGTCTAATGTTTCATTATCATTAAATTCTGAACATTTAGCATTTGATGTCGTTAATTAGTGTCTAATGTTTCATTATCCTTACATTCTGAACATTGAGCATTTGATGTCGTCAATTAGTGTCTAATGTTTCATTATCCTTACATTCTGAACATTGAGCATTTGATGTCGTCAATTAGTGTCTAATGTTTCATTATCCTTACATTCTGAACATTGAGCATTTGATGTCGTCAATTAGTGTCTAATGTTTCATTATCCTTACATTCTGAACATTGAGCATTTGATGTCGTTAATTAGTGTCTAATGTTTCATTATTGTTCTGAGCTTTCAGGTGACTGGCAAGAGGAGCGAGGGCAGAGAGGCGGAGGACTTCTCAGGGGGCGTGTACGAGGCAGCTGTCAATCAAGAGAAGCAGGATGACCGTCGGTCGCAGGTGGCGGTGGGCGGGGCCATGTCGGAGGTGGGCGGGGCCATGTCGGAGGTGGAGGAGGAGGTCAGCGTGGCTGCGCTCAACGTAAGCTAACAGCAAGCGCAATATTTAGCCTCGTCACACTTATTTATAATGTCATATATTTATCTTAGCTAGGACTGAGGTAGAGGTCGAGCTCCTCCAATGTGCAGTTCATTAATAATTAATACATCATTAATAAGTTAAAACCAGACCGATGATATTTATACACTTGGCCCACATGGCCCTCTATGGCGGGATCGGATGTTGACGATTTGGAGTGGAGTTATTTTCTCTAATTCTCTACGCCCCTCCTTCCCCCCTCCCCCAGACGGACCAGAGCGGCCGCCTGCGGTTGGACACGGTGGACGACCTCTTCAACATCCTGCAGCTGAGGAAGAGGAGGAGAGAGAGGAAGACTGCAGTAGCAAAGAAGCAGCCAGAAGCTGAGATCATCGTACGTTCGTCTTTGTTAGACCGGCCTTCTCCTATTGGCTCAGCCCTCTCAATAAGCCTTCTCCTATTGGCTCAGCCCTCTCAATAAGCCTTCTCCTATTGGCTCAGCCCTCTCAATAAGCCTTCTCCTATTGGCTCAGCCCTCTCAATAAGCCTTCTCCTATTGGCTCAGCCCTCTCAATAAGCCTTCTCCTATTGGCTCAGACCTTTTAATCAACCTCCTCCTATTGGCTCGGCCCTCTTAATCAGCCTTCCCCTATTGGCTCCGCCCTCTTAATTAGCCTCCTCCTATTGGCTACGCCCTCTTAATCAGCCTCCTCCTATTGGCTACGCCCTCTAATCAGCCTCCTCCTATTGGCTACGCCCTCTAATCAGCCTCCTCCTATTGGCTACGCCCTCTTATCAGCCTTAATCAGTCTAATTCAACTTCATAAATCATGATCATTTTAGTCAACCCTAATGTCATTGTCACTTTATATAATCTGTATTAGTATATTCAAATCTAACGTCTATCTGTCTAATCTAATCTCATATAGTTTAATTTAATCTAATTGAATATGTCCATCTGTTTAATCTAATCTAATCTTATCGAATGTCTATCTGTATAATATAATTGAATATAATCTAATGTGTCAGTATGTTTAATCAAATGTAATCTGTATAATGTAATCGAATGTGTCTGTATAATCTAATCTCATCGGTATAATCTGCTCTTTGGGTCCAGCCTTCGGTGGTGGATGCGGAGGTCTTCCTGTCGGCTTCGCTGGACAACAAACTTCCACTGGTGGACAAATACCTCGCTGATGGAGGAAACCCCGACGTAGTTGACCACGTAAGTCCGCTAACACATAGATACATAGACACACACAAACCCAAGTTAGTGGCCAGCTAAAGTAGCAGGGGTGATGAAGAAGGTGATGTTCTGTCTGTTCCTGACCTCCTCACCTCCTGACATCCCAGTTCCAGAGGACCGCGCTACACAAGGCTGCCTCCAAAGGTCACCTAGAGGTCATGAAGAGGCTGCTGGAGGCTGGAGCTTCGGTGGAGAACAGAGACAAGGTCAGACACACGCACACACACACACTCACAATAGATACACTCACACACACACACACACACACACACACACACACACACACACACACACACACACACACACACGCACACTATACGTTCTAACAGTATGTTTGTGTGTGTGTGTGTGTGTGTGTGTGTGTGTGTGTGTGTGTGTGTGTGTGTGTGTGTGTGTGTGTGTGTGTGTGTGTGTGTGTGTGTGTGTGTGTGTGTGTGTGTGTAGTTGGAGGCCACAGCGGTACACTGGGCGTACGGAGACACGATCTCTCCTCAGACACACACACACACACACACAGATACACTCACAACAGACACTTACACAGTAGCAGTTCATTACACACGTCAGCACTATTTACATGTATCTAACAGATGTTGTACTTCTGTAGTGTATGTGTGTGTGTGTGTGTGTGTGTGTGTGTGTGTGTGTGTGTGTGTGTGTGTGTGTGTGTGTGTGTGTGTGTGTGTGTGTAGTTGGAGGCCACAGCGGTACACTGGGCGTGTCGGGGGGGACACGTGTCTGCTCTCGAGCTTCTTCTCAACCAGGGAGCCAAGATTACCTGCAGAGATAAGGTAAGTTTACACCTGTAGCAGTACATTTACACCCGTAGTGGTACGTTTACACCTGTAGAGACAAGATCCGTTTACACCTCTGGAGGTATGCTTACACCTGTAGTGGTACGATAACACCTGTAATGGTACGTTGACACCTGTAGAGACAAGGTCCGTTTACACCTGTAGTGGTACGATTACAAACAAATGTACTTATTGCAAGTCGCTTTGGATAAAAGCGTCTGCTAAATGCCCTAAATGTAAATGTAAATTACACCTGTAATGGTACGTTTACGACTGTAGAGACAAGGTCCGTTTACACCTGTAGTGGTACCTTTACACCCGTAGTGATGGTCTCCTCCCTGTAGCGGGGGACTCCTCCCTGTAGCGGGGGTCTCCTCCCTGTAGCGGGGGTCTCCTCCCTGTAGCGGGGGTCTCCTCCCTGTAGCGGGGGTCTCCTCCCCTGTAGCGGGGGTCTCCTCCCTCGTGCCGTGGTAGCTGTGCGGGGTCTCCTCCCTGTAGCGGGGGTCTCCTCCCCTGTAGCGGGGGTCTCCTCCCTTGTAGCGGTGGTCTCCTCCCTGTAGCGGGGGTCTCCTCCCTGTAGCGGGGGTCTCCTCCCTGTAGCGGGGGTCTCCTCCCTGTAGCGGGGGTCTCCTCCCTGTAGCGGGGGTCTCCTCCCTGTAGCGGGGGTCTCCTCCCTGTAGCGGGGGTCTCCTCCCTGTAGCGGGGGTCTCCTCCCTGTAGCGGGGGCCTCCCCCTTGTAGAGGTGGTCTTCCTGTACTGAGGGTCTTTGTCTCCCCTGTAGCTGCGCAGCTCCCCGCTCCACGTGGCCGTGCGGACCGGACACATTGGAGTGCGCCGAGCACCTCATCCATTGCGGGGCCGACGTCAACGCCCGCGACCGGGTGAGCAGAGCGCCGACCTCCGACCCCTGGAGCCGCTGCTGGCCCCTGCCCCCTGAAGAGTTAACGTGTTTCTTGTGTTCAGGACGGAGACACGCCCATGCACGACGCCGTCCGCATCAACCGCTTCAAGATGATCCGGCTGCTGATGATGCACGGGGCCAGCCTCCATGCCAGGAACGCCGTGAGTCACAAGGCCGGGAGCAGGGAGGAGTGGGTGGGTGGAGGCCGTTGGTGGGTGGAGGCCGTGGGTGGGTGGAGGCCGTGGGTGGGTGGAGGCCGTGGGTGGGTGGAGGCCGTGGGTGGGTGGAGGCCGTGGGTGGGTGGAGGCCATGGGTGGAGGCCGTGGGTGGGTGGAGGACATGTGTTGGGTGGATGCTGTGTGTTGGGTAGAGGTCTTGTGTTGGGTGGAGGCCGTGGGTGGTGGCCGTGTGTCGGGTGGAGGCTGTGTGTTTGGGTGGAGGCCGTGGATGGAGGGCCTGGGTAGAGGCCATGGATGGAGGCCGTGTGTTTAGTGGAGGCCGTGGGTGGGGGCCATGTGTTGGGTGGAGGACATGTGTTGGGTGGAGGCTGTGTGTTGGTAGAGGCCTTGTGTTGGGTGGAGGCCATCGTTGGTGGCCGTGTGTTGGGTGGAGGCTGTGTATTTGTGTGGAGGCTGTTTGTTTGGGTGGAGGCTGTGTGTTGGGTGGAGCTGTTTTTTGGGTGGAGGCTGTGGGTGGAGGCCGTCTGTTTGGGTGGAGCTGTGTGTTGAGTGGAGGCCGTGGGTGGAGGCTGTGTGTTCGGTAGAGGCCGTGTGTTGGGTGGAGCTGTTTGTTGGGTGGAGGCCGTGGGTGGAGGCCATGTGTTTGGGTGGAGGCCGTGTCTTGAGTGGAGGCTGAATGTCCTCTCTGTCAGCAGGACATGAAGACCCCTCTGGAGATGCTGAACGCCTGGCAGAGTGGAGCCAAGAGCCTCCTCTGTAACTCCAGCTCAGAGCAGCCTGGAGTCTAGAGGAGGAGGAGGAGCAGCCTGGAGTCTAGAGGAGGAGGAGGAGCAGCCTGGAGTCTAGAGGAGGAGGAGGAGCAGCCTGGAGTCTAGGAGGAGGAGGAGGAGCAGCCTGGAGTCTAGAGGAGGAGGAGGAGGAGGAGGAGCAGCCTGGAGTCTAGAGGAGGAGGAGGAGGAGGAGGAGGAGCAGCCTGGAGTCTAGAGGAGGAGAAGGAGGAGGAGCAGCCTGGAGTCTAGAGGAGGAGAAGGAGGAGGAGCAGCCTGGAGTCTAGAGGAGGAGAAGGAGGAGGAGCAGCCTGGAGTCTAGAGGAGGAGGAGGAGGAGGAGCAGCCTGGAGTCTAGAGGAGGAGAAGGAGGAGGAGCAGCCTGGAGTCTAGAGGAGGAGGAGGAGCAGTCTGGAGTCTTGAAGAGTAGGAGGAGCCTGGCATCTAAAAGAGGAGCAGGCGGAGGAGGAGGAGCCTGGCATCTAGAGGGTTAAGAGATCCTGTTACGGTTCATATAGAGCTGGTAACATAGAGCTGGTAACAGAGCTGGTGATACAGAGCTGGTTCTATAGAGCTGGTAACATACTCTAGAGCTGATAACATAGAGCTGGTGATTTAGAGCTGGTACCACAGAGCTGGTAATATAGAACAGGTGCCACTGAGCTGGTACCACAGAGCTGGTATCATAGAACTGGTAACAGAGCTGTGACATAGAGCTGGTGATATGAAGCCTTGGAGGCTAAGGGATCTTAACCATTAGTTTAACCTTTGACATCTACTAGCTGGGAAACTTAATGATGACAACCTAGCTTCCAAGCACCGCCCCCTAGTTAGACCAGTACTTCACCAGTACACCAACAGAACCAGTACATTCAGGGAGGAGAGTTTGCTAAACCATTGCTGGACAAAGATTTGGCCAAATGTATTTATTGATTGATTTATAGACCAGTTGTTTTGGTTTGTTGACAAATGAATCTTGAAAAAATGAAACAAAAATATGATGGTTTAAAGTAAAGTGTATATATATATATACATATATATATATAAATGAGAGAGCGAGAGAGAGAGAGAGAGAGAGAGCGAGAGCGAGAGCGAGAGCGAGAGAGAGCGAGAGAGAGAGAGAGAGAGAGAGATAATGAGAGAGCGAGAGCGAGAGCGAGAGCGAGAGCGAGAGCGAGAGCGAGAGCGAGAGAGAGCGAGAGAGAGAGATATATCTCGGATCGACAGATGTTAAAATTTAATTTTGTTTAAGATTTATTGCTTTGAAGTTGAATATGTAAATACATGTTATTATTTATTGTGTTGAATAAAGCAATGTTTGAAAATACTTTTGAATATTATTACTATACACCCAATACCCTCGCCAACACACAAGAACCGCACAACCTAAACATATAATCGAGTCTGCACCACTGCCCCTAGTGTTCAGGCATGTTACTGCAGGCCGTTTCCGGTTTCAGGGCATGGCCCTCCTTCCATTGGGGCGTTCCCTGGGCGTGGCCCTCCCCTCCATTGGGGCGTTCCCTGGGCGTGGCCCTCCCCTCCATTGGGGCGTTCCCTGGGCTTAGCTCATTATCATGCTAACAGATCGGTGCCCCAGTTTCCTGTTTTGTTGGTCCGTCTATCGTTGAATATGCCTGACATACATTCATCCCCAGCTAATCTCTCATTGGCCAGTTTACATTGACACACACAGACACACAGACACACACACACCCTGCCTTGAGGCTCTAAGTGATAAACCTGCTAGACAGAGAAACATTGTGTGTGTGTGTGTGTGTGTGTGTGTGTGTGTGTGTGTGTGTGTGTGTGTGTGTGTGTGTGTGTGTGTGTGTGTGTGTGTGTGTGTGTGTGTGTGTGTGTGTGTGTGTGTGTGTGTGTGTGTTCTGGACTTCCCGGTCTCAGGCTACGCAGAGCGTCCAGAAACATCCAATCACACAGAGTCAGGGAGCAGAGGAGTGTCAGCCAATCGCAGTCAGGGAGCGGACTGTCAGCCAGTCACGCAAAGTCAGGTAGCGCTATTATCTACTCATGATCCTAGTATCAATGGCTCTATAATCTACTCATGATCCTAGTATCATTGGCTCTATAATCTACTCATGACCCTAGTATCATTGGCTCTATAATCTACTCATGACCCTAGTATCATTAGTATCAATTGTCCAGGTGTGACAGGTGACCCACCCTTATCCACCCAGGATCAGGATGAGGATGGAGGAGGGAGGAGGAGGAGGAGGAGGAGTGTAGAGGAGGAGGAGGGGTGGAGCTCAGCTACTGAACAAGGACCGGTCGGTGCGTTCCGACGTGAACTCGTCAATAGTTCTGTGATCAACCCAACAAACCAGCAAGACAGGTCGACATTTGACCTGTTGCCCTGGTTACCTTGGCTGAACACGCCCACTCCACCTGCTACCAATCAGGAGAGGGAGTGAAGAGGTGCAGGCAGCAAGGAATCCTCAGTATGCTAGTTTCAACAGCCTGCCGACAGACACAGAACTCACGGACAGACTAGAGACAGACAGACATGTCTTTTTTTTCAGGACTTGTGGAGAAGGCAGTAGATAAGGCTGGTGAGTACAAGCAGAGGGGAGGGTGTGGGTGAGGAAGGATGACGTTATGACATCTGATATGAATGACTGAAATTTGACATGAATTTCCTTTTGATAACGTGTATAGTTGTAAACCATTTGTATATGTGCCAGATAAAACCATAGATTACTAAAGGAAGTGAAACCAGCCAAGATCGCTGGTCTCTTTAGTCCTGAACAGCATGCCCACCTCGGTCAGTCCAACCACAGGGCAGAAAGCACGGCAGAGCAGGTCTGGGATGAGACCCTGGGAGCAGGTCTGGGATCAGACCCTGGGAGCAGGTCTGGGATCAGACCCTGGGAGCAGGTCTGGGATCAGACCCTGGGAGCAGGTCTGGGATCAGACACACAGAGCATCTCAGGACTAGGGGTTTCAGAAACAGTCCTGAGTCCTGACTGTTGGACAGTCTTAAAGACGAAGGATGGACAAGGGAAGTTCACTATTTGTTCGATTCTTAAATGAGACACAACCAAGTAGCCATGTAGAGATGGGACCTCCATCCAGTCTTAAAGGAGCTTAGACCCAGGGGTAAATACCTACTCCTCTTACAGAACCTCCTATCAGGTGCTACAGTAGGACCTCAGTATTGGATACCGAGGTAGTGGAGAAGCCTGGATGACCGCTCCTTCAGAAGATACTTGGATGGGTTGGTTGGGGCTAGGTACCTAGTTCAGGTGAGTTTGTCAGCTAGTAAGTGTTGTGTAGATCATGTTATGGGGAGTCAAACCTCAGCAAATGTCCAGCAGGAAGCTCCTCAACTCCTTTGACTCAGCCTTTCATTCAGCTAATGGCCTATTAACCTGTTGACCATCTTGAGACTCACCCACAATCAAAACTGAAATGTGGGTGTGGCCCAATTATCAGCTAATTACCCCCATCTGCCTTCAATGACCACAAAGCCAACCCAGCAGCACCCCCTGCTGGTGAGCACAGACCAAACATACTAACAGCTTAGTGAGTCAGTAAGTGAGTTAGTGACGTATTCCTGGGATGATTGGTCAATGGATCACACAGGAAGTAGCTTCTGCTTACCTTTGACCGGGTTGCTCTGCAGTGGACCATGCCAAGGACAAAGTGATGGATATGCTGGGAGTAGGAGGCAAGGACGAGGAGGAGGAGGAGGAGGAGGAGGAGGAAGGAGGCATCAAGAAGTTCTTCTCCTTTGGGAAGGACAAGGAGGAGGAGGAGGATGACGATGAGAAGAAGAGTGGGCTCAGCCGCTTCCTGTCCTTTGGAGGAGATGATGAGGAGGAGGAGAAAGAAGAAGAGGAAGAGGAAGGAGGGAGGAGGTGATGGGGACATGTTGGACTTCCTGTCATTCTGGTGGAGAAGACGAGGAGAAGAAAGGAGGTTTCCACGGCCTCTTCTCTGAGCAGCAGCCAGGAGGAGGAGCAGGAGGAGCTGGAGGTACATGACGAGGGCACCTCCATCTTGAAGTCCAATCTCTTTGGTTCAGCCAATCAGTGAAGGGCCTGACCAAAACCCCCTTAGCTCCGCCCCCATTTTTCATATATATAGATATAAATATCTATCTAGAGAGAAGTAAAACAGGATGAATCCTTCTTAGGCCTTCTATAATATAATACACTTTAGTAAACGAGTAGTATACTAAACTAGACCATGAAGACATTTCCCTGTGAGGTCAGCATCAAACAGAGCGGGTGTTACCATGGTTACCCTTACTGCCCACTTCAAGGATGTAAAATAGATGCAAAAACGTTAGGATTCTACGGAGTAGAGGTGAGCTTTGGTGATTTGAGCATACTGAGCTGCTTCTGATAGACACCGGTTATGATTCGTATGTTAAGAAACATTAACATGTAAACTACAAGTTAAGATGAGTACCGGTATGTAAAACTGAAGCCTACCAGGTAACCTGGTTGATTCAGACCGACCTGATTTTGAGACCTGTTTTGTGTTGGGGTGATGGTGTGGTGGGGGGGGGGGGGGGGGCTGATGAGGCTAGGGTGATGGTGGTGGGGGGTGGATGATACTGGGTTGATGGTGTTTTGTGTTGGGGGTGATGTTTTGTGGTGTTGCTCAGCAGACTTGTTGTCTTCTAGAGATGAGTCTGACGGACAGCCTGGGGGAGATCGCTGAGGAGATGTCTGCCGAGTAGATGACCTGCTGTCATCTGGAACCTCTAGACCGGGATCCCTCAGACCCAACCCCTCTAGAGCCAGCCCCTCTACCCCTCCAGCCCCTCTCTTCTCCGTCCTGACCCTGGGTCACAGTATTTATTATTTTTCTCTCGTTGCTAATTCCCCCCCCCGACGCCACGGCTGAAGACTTCCACGGGGCGGAGCGTATGGAGAGGGTATTCCTCTGGACCCCAGTGGTCGAAGCTCCAGCTGAAGGTCTGGACCGATCTGCCGGTGGAGCCAGGAGGCCACCATCTCCTCTGGACTGCTCAGGTTGGGGTCAATACAGCCTGAATGTACGACTGAGCCTCCAATAAAGTGTAAACTGTTGGCGTCTCTCGTCCTTTAGCTTCACTGATTACATTGTATCCTGACTCATGACCTCGTTGGCTCAACAGCTTGGCCTTGTGTCTTCAGTGGAGAACATTAAACCAATCAGAACGTCTCTCTTCAGATGGTTTTATTCTTAACAGAAAGACGTACAAACGTTACACAAAATCCCAGAGCATTTTAAGGCAAAAGAAATACATTTGTTGATCATTCAGTTTATTCCCTGTTTTAAGCACCGCCCCCAGAAGCAGTCCTATCTCAGCTGAGAAGGATCTTTGAGCGGAGAGCGAAATGTGCCTAGAAAACCCTCTCATCCCATTGGCTGCTTGTTGGTGACACGTGGTCTTAAAGCTACAGACTGTCTTGATCTGGGTGGTGTAAAGGGTTATACCCTACATCACCAAGGTTCTCCATCTCTCTGGCAAGGCCACATAAGGGATTCTGCTCAGCGTACAAACCACCATTGAGCAAGGCACTAGCGAAAGTCAGATTGTGCAGCAAGTAAAAAGTAAAGTTTAGCTCCTAAAATAACAGCAATCATAGTACTAGTACTACAGTAACCATAGTACTACAGTGTCCACAGTAAGAGTACCACAGTAACCATAGTACCACAGTAACCATAGTACTAGCACCACAGTAACCATAGCACCACAGTAACCATGGTTCTTAGTAACAGATCTCCATAGTAACAGGCCCCAGCCTTCATAAAGTGTTCAGATAAAGCTTTGATCCCACCGTCTTTGGTACGCAGCTCTGAAAACCTAAATCTACGTTCTCCCGGAGAACCTTCTGGAGAACCTCCTTGAGAACCCTCTGACGTTCAACTGGGGGTGAGTGATACAGGGCGGGGTTAGTAATGCAGAGAGAGGGGGCGTGGTCAGTGATACAGGGCGGGGCTAGTGATGCAGAGAGAGGGGGCGTGGTCAGTGATACAGGGCGGGGCTAGTGATGCAGAGAGAGGGGGCGTGGTCAGTGATACAGGGCGGGGCTAGTGATGCAGAGAGAGGGGGCGTGGTCAGTGATACAGGGCGGGGCTAGTGATGCAGAGAGAGGGGGCGTGGTCAGTGATACAGGGCGGGGCTAGTGATGCAGAGAGAGGGGGGGCGTGGTCGGTGATACAGGGCGGGGCTAGTGATGCAGGGAAGGGGGCGTGGGTCAGGGATAAGGGGCGGGCTAGTGTGATGCAGCGAGGGAGCGGAGGGCCAGGGCAGCGAGGGGGTGGGGCTGTAAACGTGTGGGCGGTGGCCTCAGCGAGGGGGGGGGGGGGGAGAGGGAAAGAGAGACGGGCTGCAGGGAGAGAGGTCTATGTGAAGGTGAGTCCGGCCTCGTTGTAGACCTTGAAGACCTTCTCGATGGCGTTGACGTACGCCGCCGTCCGGAGGTCCAGACCCAGGTCATAGCGGTTAGCCGTACGCATGATTTGCTGAGAGACACAGAGAGACAGACAGAGTGACAGACAGCCAGACAGACGTTAGACTCAGTAGTGTAACATCCGTCATAACTCATCACTAGAGTGGGTGTGTGTCTATGCTCCAGGGGGTGTGTCTATGCTCCAGGGGGTGTGTCTATGCTCCAGGGGGTGTGTCTATGCTCCCGGGGGTGTGTCTATGCTCCCGGGGGTGTGTCTATGCTCCCGGGGGTGTGTCTATGCTCCCGGGGGTGTGTCTATGCTCCCGGGGGTGTGTCTATGCTCCCGGGGGTGTGTCTATGCTCCCGGGGGGGTGTCTATGCTCCCGGGGGGGTGTCTATGCAGTGGCGGCGTGGTCTCACCCTGGCGGACCGCTCCATGGTGTAGGCGAGTCCTGAATGGACGATGTCCTTCTCAGACGCTCCCTGAGCACAAGACCATCCACAGAATTAAAACACATCTCACACACACACTGTAACACAATGAAACACATAGTACACACTAGAGCATCAACACAATCAAACGCATCATACACGTTACATCACATACATACACACTGTAGAGGGTGTCTGTCTGTCTGTGTGGGGTGTGTGTGTGTGTGTGTGTGTGTGTGTGTGTGTGTGTGTGTGTGTGTGTGTGTGTGTGTGTGTGTGTGTGTGTGTGTGTGTGTGTGTGTGTGTGTGTGTGTGTGTGTGTGTGTGTGTGTGTGTGGTGCGTGTGTGTGTTTGCGTACAGAGATGCGGTTCTGGAATATGATCTACACACATAGAGCTAGATATATAGATATGATCTACACACATAGAGCTAGATATGTAGATATGATCTACACACATAGAGCTAGATATATATAGATATGATCTACACACAGAGCTAGATGTGTGTGTGTGTGTGTGTGGTGTGTGTGGTGTGTGTGTGTGGTGCGTGTGTGTGTTTGCGTACAGAGATGCGGTTCTGGAACTCTGCGGTGGGCACCACTGGGATCGCTCCGCCGTGTTTCCCAAACTTCCTCTCAAGACTCTCCTGGACCGACACTGGGGCACAACAACACCACAACGTCACCACAATGACAACACAACATCACAACTTTCACAACGACAACTACATCACCACAACACAACACCAGCAACATCAAGACATCAACACAATGCCACCACAATATCAACACAGCATCAGTCACAGGCTGGACTTATGGTTCATAAATATTATCACTACATACACGCGAGGAGGGAGGAGGAGGAGGTAGTTAGAGGTGGTGGTGTTAGTTAGAGGAGGTGGTAGTTAGAGGTGGTGGTGGTAGTTAGAGGAGGTGGAGGTGGTAGTTAGAGGAGGTGGTAGTTAGAGGAGGAGGAGGTGGTAGTTAGAGGAGGTGGTAGTTAGAGGAGGTGGTAGTTAGAGGAGGTGGTAGTTAGAGGAGGTGGTAGTTAGAGGAGGTGGTAGTTAGAGGAGGAGGAGGTCTTACTGAGGAGGTGGTAGTTAAGAGGAGGTGGTAGTTAGAGGAGGTGGTAGTTAGAGGAGGAGGTGGTAGTTAGAGGAGGGGGTGGTAGTTAGAGGAAGTGGTAGTTAGAGGAGGAGGTGGTAGTTAGAGGAGGAGGTGGTAGTTAGAGGAGGAGGTGGTAGTTAGAGGGGGAGTTTGAGGAGGTCTTACTGAGGAGGTGGTAGTTGGAGTCCGTCTCGTATTTGAAGGTAAGGCGACCGTAGCTGACGTGGTTCAGGTTCTTCAGCCACTCAAAGTACGACACCGTGACTCCTCCCGCATTCAGGTACATGTCCTACACACACACACACACACACACACACACACACACACACACACACACACACACACACACACACACACACACACACACACACACACACACACACACACACACACACACACACAGGGAGTGAGATGAGTGAGAAGAATAAGTGAGAGAATAAGTGAGAGAGAGTGTGAATAAGTGAGAGAATAAGTGAGTGAGAGTGTGAATAAGTGAGTGAATAAGTGAGTGAGAGTGTGAATAAGTGAGTGAATAAGTGAGTGCTTACAGGGATGACCATGATGTTTCTCTCCAGGAAGATCTTGTCGGCTGCTGGAGTCGTCGGACCGTTGGCCCCTTCTGCTATGATCTACACACAGAGCTAGATATATAGATATGATCTACACACAGAGCTAGATATATAGATATGATCTACAAACAGAGCTAGATATATATAGATATGATCTACACACATAGAGCTAGATATATATAGATATGATCTACACACAGAGCTAGATATATAGATATGATCTACACACATAGAGCTAGATATATAGATATGATCTACACACATAGAGCTAGATATGTAGATATGATCTACACACAGAGCTAGATATATATAGATTTACACACAGAGCTAGATATATATAGATGATCTACACACATAGAGCTAGATATATAGATATGATCTACACAGAGCTAGATATATAGATATGATCTACACACAGAGCTAGATATATAGATATGATCTACACACAGAGCTAGATACATAGATATGATCTACACACAGAGCTAGATATATAGATATGATCTACACACAGAGCTAGATATATAGATATGATCTACACACAGAGCTAGATATATAGACATGATCTACACACATAGAGCTAGATATATAGACATGATCTACACACAGAGCTAGATATATAGATATGATCTACACACAGAGCTAGATATATAGATATGATCTACACACAGAGCTAGATATATAGATATGATCTACACACAGAGCTAGATATATAGATATGATCTACACACAGAGCTAGATATATAGATATGATCTACACACAGAGCTAGATATATAGATATGATCTACACACAGAGCTAGATATATAGATATGATCTACACACAGAGCTAGATATATAGATATCTGCACTGACCTTGGCTTTGATCTTGTGGGCGTTCCTCTGGGTCAGCTGCTTCTCGCTGGCGGCGGGGATCAGGATGTCGCAGTCTGCCTCCAGGATGCTGCCCTCGTAGGGGGTGGAGTTAGGGAAGCCCACCACCGTGCCGTTGGCCTGGAAACCACCCACAACAGGAAGCAGCTCAGATGAGCACCACGCTAGCGTTCAAACGCTAAGAAGCTAACATTGAGCTATTGATGATAAACGTCTTCAAAGTACTGCAGCGATCACAAGTAGTGATGCTGGACTTCTTTAGCTAAATAAAACATTTGTGGTGTTACGTCAGACTGTAGCCGTTAGCCGTTAGCCCAGCCGGTGTTTGGTGTAATGACCGTTCCAACCACTGGGCTACAGAACGTGTTCGTATTAAAGTGGAGCTCACCAGTTTGAGGTCCTAGTTAAACCAGAGCTTGCCAGTTTGTAGTCCTAATAAACCAGTTTGTAGTGGTATTAAACAGGTCTCACCAGTTTGTAGTCCTCCAGCTCCTTGGGGTCGATGCCGTTGGGGTTCCAGATGCTTCCGTCCATCTCCCCGATGCCCACACACTTGGCCCCGAAACGGTGCAGGTAGCGCATGGAGTGAAGACCCACATTACCGAAGCCCTTCGAAGGCCCTACTACACACACACACACCACACAACACACACCACACACACACACGGACACACACACCAACACACACACACTACACACACACACACACACACACACACACACACACACACAC